>JBBPCS010000037.1:1219286-1232264 GCA_037974645.1 Hollardia meadi
CGGTCCGCAGTGACCCCCCCCCCCCCCCATCCACCACAAACAAGTGTGTGCAGACCAGAGAGACTTTTAAAAAAAAAAAAGTCTTGGTGTGTTCACCTCTCAGTACTTTTATGGCTTCTAACTGGATCTCTGTGGTTTGAAGTTTAGTTTTTCTCCTGCGTCCCTATTTTTACTTTTAGATATCCATCATGTTCGCTTTCAGCAGGAGTCATGTTAAGTGCTGCTGGTGAAAACGCAACATTTCCTGATTTTGCGGCTTGATAATTATAAGCCTTTATTTGAAAATAATGGGGGATTTTTTTAAATGAAGAATTTATAGAAAATTAAATGTGTAGTGGCGCGTTGTTAGTGGCTATTCTTCAATAATACTGCAGGGAGGAACAATCAGAAATGGCACAGTGAGATGTTAGACGAGGAGCTGCCGACGGTAGCCCTGTTGTAATGGAAATGCAAATCCCTGCAATGCTGGGCTGACACCTTGAGTAAAACCAAGTCAAACCAAGCCAGCACATTTGTGTGGAAAAGCCAGATAAGTTATGTGGATCAATTTGTACTCAGAAATCAGGATGTTGTGATGGGACACTCACCCTGGATAGCCCTGGTAGGTGGGGTAAGGTGGTCCCTGGGCCTGGGATGGTGGGGCCATAGGTGGTGGGTTGTTGGTGGGAAGGCCAGTGGGTGGCGCATTGGTGGGAGTGCTGGACGCTGCCTGAGGATTGAAGGTTGGTGGAGGAGGTCTGGCTGGGGGCTGGGGCTTTGCCTGGGGCTGCTGCTGGGCCTGTGGAGGCTGCTGGGCCTTGCAGGTAGAGAGAGAAGCCACACAGATCAATATATAACCATCAGCCTCAGATCTTCTGCAGTGGTATTCAACGTCTGGCTTTGTGAGGGGCTGCTTACAAAGACGGTCCTGGGTGCAGGCGTTGGTCCAGCAGCAGGGGCAGCTGGGCTGCTCTGATAGGCAGGGACGTTGAAGGATGGAGCACTGGGCTCACGGGCGATGCTTTGCTGCAGCTCCCTTAAAACAATAATTCAAACAGTGACTGCGCTGCAATGTTTTCTTCAAATTCAACCATGTATCAGCTCTACTCAACCCTAACCCACAGTCATACATTACATCATAATATGAGAATAACAAACATTCTAATACTGCAAGACATCCTGATGCTAATGCTGGAATTAGCCTTAGAGTGTTAAAAATCAAAATCAGACTACATGCTACAAAACAAAAATATTAAAACCCAGCACATCAATCAAATAGACAAAAACCAGAAAAGTGCATACTTAAGTAGTTCATCCCGCTCTGTTTTGCGAGCGAAAACGATGTCACTGCATTTGTTCTGGAACTTGAGCAGGATTTCTGTCAAGTCGTTGTAGAACTGAATAGGGAGAAACAAAAGGGGACAAAAATAAACCACTTGGCCAGCAAACAACCTTGGCACACACAAAAAAACAAAGTGAAAGTTTCCAACAAGATATGCATTACTGCAGTGCAGTTCAACCCTGCTAAGCCATGTGTGCGTGGCGTCGGTGTGTTGTGCTGAGTGAGTACCTTGGTGCCTTCGCGCAGGTTGCTGCTGATCTCGACGTAGCTGTCATGGGCTGAAGCCAGCTTCTTCAGCACCTCCTCCCTCTGGTTGGCCTCTGTGTTGGACTGTTTCAGACTGCTGAACTCCTGGTGGGAAGTCTGAAAGAAGATCACAGGTTGGGTTTTTTGTTTGTTTGATATAGGTAATGCTTCATTGATTCCAGTAAGGAAATCCACTTTCTGATTGCTCTACTTTAGAAGGTCAAACATCGGTAGAAGCATGACCTGATTAAGAAATGGTCAAACAGCCACCTTGCTCAATCAATATCTTGTTGCTGAAATAACATCTCCCCAAACTATTTGTGTGTTTGTATACCTGAACTTGTCCCAGCAGCTCTTCCTGTGAGCGGAGGCTGGCCTGGACCCTCTGGTTGTAGGCGCCATACAACTGGTCGAGCTGGGCGACTGAGAGCTGCTCCTCATTTATGGCCCCGTCGTGGGCGAGCGCCGTCAGGAAGGTAACAGACATGTCAAAGGTCACAGCCTTGATCTCTCCCTCCATGGTCTCCCTCTCCTTCTTAATCTCCTCCAGCTGGGCGAGCTGAGAGCGCAGTACGTTCACTACCTGGGTGAAGATGGAGAAGATGGACAGAGTGAACAAACAGAGTCAAGTCCCTGACCTCTCGCCCTTATAATGACTGCAATATACACTTTTTCACTTTTAGCATAAATGCAGTGTGGCTGTAGAGACATGCACCTTTTCCGTTTCCCAGTTCTGCTTGCTTAGTAATTTAAGCTCCCCAGAGACACACTATGCAAAGTCAGCAAACAGAATGAAAAATGGAGCTACTGTGGGGAGGAGGTACAGGGATATAAAGCATACAATGTCCACAGGGTGTGCCTGCACAGCAGGCATCTATGTATATAGTGTATATGTTTATGTGGCACACAAAAGGCCTTTAAATGACGTGACAAACTCTAAAAACTAACAATAACAATAAAAAGTAAAGTTTTACATCATCTTGCCATACAGATAAACATATAAAAATGTGATGACAGACCTCGCTGCCCTGCAGTGTCTTAGTCGGGTTGGCAGAGGGGATGGCCGCATTGAGCTCGTTCTCTGGTTTACACAGCAGGGTGATCATTTCACAGTGGGTGTTGTAGCGGTCCTTCACCACCTGATCCGCCTGTGTGGCCTTGTCCAAAATGTTGCGGAAGTTAGCTCCCTCTGGGAGAGAGAAGGGAGGGAGGAAGGGAAGTTTAGAGGGGGCAAGACAGACCACGAGCATTGTCAACAATGGGCGACATGGAGACAAACTTCGATGATGTGACATGTACCTGCACGAAGGGGCTTGTACAGATCTCCAGAGGGGGTTCTGTTCCAGCGCTGGCTGAACTTGGTTCTCAGCTCGTTGTCTGTCGTCTCTTCATCGTCCAGCATCTTCAGAGACTGAAGACAACACAGCACACAAACATTAGATCCTCAGATGATTGCATCTTTATTAATAATGTTTAGTTTAGGCCATGGGACATGTCCATCTGACTTTTGAGGATTGGTTAAGAATTCAGAGTAAATTTACTGCAATTATTTTTATTTATCAATTAATTTTGATTCATTTTGTTGATAAAATGTCAGAAAATAGCAAGAAATGTACATAAGTTCAGAGAGTTCAAGCAAATTTCCTCAAATTGCTCATTTGCCTGAACAACAGTACAAAAAATATTAAATTTACTATCCTACAAGAACTGAAAGCAGCAAATCCTCATACTTGAGAGCTCATACATTTTTTTTCTTGATAAATAACTTCAACGCTTATTCGACAATTTTGTGTGTGTCTGTTCATTTTCTATCAAAAAAACCTCAATTAATCGTTTGAGTGCTTTCATGTGATTTAAAAAGAAAAAAAAATCATGACTAGACTTTAAACTTTAAACAAAAATAATGAAAAAAAAATAGCAGTAGATAATATAAGTTCTGCTTTTTGGCAGGCAGAAATGTACTTTTCTGTTTTATAATTTTAATTTTCACTTATTGCTTTTTATACAACACAACCAACTACTTTTGTGGGGGAAATCAGGACATTTTGGCGTGGACTTTTCAACTCTGCCAACAAATTTGGAAGCAGTTTGTGTTTGATGTTTTTACTCCCGTCTGTTTATTTGTTGTAAGCAAGATGTCTAAAAAAAACTGCTTGGCTGAAGATGGTGGACACACAGTTCTTGGCCCAAAGATCAGTGGATTAGACTTCAGTGATGATCCTGATCTGGGATTTCTGCCATTAGGGATGATTATGATTTTTTTTTTTTAAGTTTTAGTGTGTTCTTCTGGTAGTGGTGGCAGGAAAGTCCAACACTCAGGACGTCCAAATCAGCTGCTAAAAATTTTGTCAAGAAAGCAAAGCCATGACAAAAAAAGCTGTTATGAAGGCTGTAGTTCTAAAAGTCGCTTCTTTACTTTTAAATCAACTCATGGTTAGGGTTGACCATAAGGTAAGGTGTTAGATCAACGGTTATGGGATGTAGAAAGTGTAAAATATGTATAACTCAATGTGTTTCTGTTTTCTGACCTCATCCAGGATCTCTCTGTTACGGGTCAGGAGCTCAGGTAAGTCTCTGATTAGCTGCTCGATGCTCTGCAGTCCTCCCTGCTGCACGATGGACCGCGCCTTCTCAGCAATGGATTGTGGGATAGAGTCTCCGGACAGATCCTCCAGAGCGGCGGGCAAGTTGAGGGATGCCAACACCCTGATGGACAGTTACACATCATTTGTCAACCCTCCAAACAGCTAATTGTGCCCCGTCACAATGACAATTATAAATGTTGAGCATTGCACATTACAATTTTAATATCAAAACATGAAAAATATAACTATTCAATTTCAAAAGATGCCCAAATGAATTAAATATTGCATATTACCTAAAGAGTTCTACTCAAACTGTTAAGCACTTATAGTGGGACACAAGTGCACATCTCCTATTTAGAGCACTACACTAGAAACATAAGTAAGTTTATCGACATTTTAATGGTAGTTGGTTACACCATTGTGTTATACATTTTTAATAAAGACACGAGCACTTATGGACATGTTTATGGTAAGATAATTTCACCTGTATAATCATTGATGTGCACAAGCAGAGCAAAGTAGTGTCTTATAGACACAGGACAGCGTACCCGTTGCACAGGTTGGTGGCCTCCCTCATTGTTCCCACCAGTCTGTTAACAGTCTCAGCCTTCCTCTGGCTGTAAACACTCATGGACTGCTGCACCGCCATGGGGACCATCTTCTCGAACAAGTCTGAAGAGAAAGGAACAACATAAAGACAAAGATGTTGTAGATGAGATTCCATCTGGAGTCATGGTTTTAAAACTTGGATGGGGTCAAGCCAAAATAAAGAGGGTCAGCAACTTAAATGGAACAGGACACTGATGTCTTACATTCAGGTTTAAATAAAACTGCAATTTCATCCAACACTCAATAAGATAAACCAAGTTGAATCGTGGGTAATATCACACAAACAACATGCTATGCAGAAAACTATGTTAATGTAAAACTTAAGACAAAATAAGAGATGACTGGGCAGTATAAATTTTGATTAAGGTACATAGTTTAACATTCTGGAATATACAATTATCTTCCTCCTTGCAAAGAGTTACAGTTGAAGTCAGAACACATATATTTAAGGTAAAACCTCAACAAACAACAAGACAACAGATTTCATTTTAACAAACTATAGTTTTGGCAGGTTGGTTAGGAGATCTACTTTGTGAATGACACATTATAATTCACAATATCACAATTCCAGTGGGTCATAAGTTTACATACACTAAGTTGACGTTGCCTTGAAACAGCTTGGAAATCTCGAGAAAATCATGTCTTTGCTTCAGAAGCTTCTGATTGCTAATTGACGGCATTTGAGTCACCTGGAGATGTACCTGTCGATGTTTTTTAAGGCCTACCTTCACAGTCAGTGCCTCTTTACTTCACATCATGGGAAATTAAAAAGAAATCAGTCAAGACCTCAGAAAAAAAATTGTGGACCTCCACAAGTCTGGTTTATCTATTGGGAACAATTTCCAAACACCTGAAGGTACATCGTTCATCTGTACAAACAATAGTACAAAAGTATAAATGCCATGGGACCATGCAACTGTCAAACCACTAAGGGAAGGAGACGCCTTCTGTCTCTTACAGATGAATGTACTTTGGTGCAAAAAGTACAACTCAATCCCAGAACAACAGCAAAGGACCTTTTGAAGAGACCCGTTTCCTCCTTGTGGGAGGAAACAGGGACAACAATATCCACAGCAAAACAAGTCCTTTATGGACAAAACCTTAAAGGCCACTCAGCAAGGAAGAAGCTCCAAATTCAGCATAAAAACCAATTCAGAATATGGTTTGCAACTGAACATGGGGACAAAGATCTTACTTTCTGGAGAAAAATGTCCTCTCGTCTGATGAAACAAAAATTGAACTATTTGGCCACAATGACCAAAAACTGGGAGGCTTGAAAGCAGAATCCCAATCATGAAGCACAGGGGTGGCAGCATCATGCTGAGGGGACTGGTGCACTTGACTGAATAGATGGCATCATGAGGAAGGAAAATTATGTGGATATATTGAAGCGGTATCTAAAAGACATCAGCCAGGAAGTTTGGTGACAAATGGGTCTTCCAAGTGGACAATGACCCCAAGCATACTTCCAAAATTGTGGCAAAATGGCTTAAGGACAACAAAGTCAAGGTATTGGAGTGGCCATCACAAAGCCCTGACCTCAATCCAGTTGAAAATTTGTAGGAGGAACTGAAAAAACATGTGCAAGAAAGGAGGCCTACAAACCTGACTCAGTTAGATGGGCCAAAATTCTAACAAATTATTGTGAGAAGCTTGTGGAGTTAAACAATAAGTTAAACAATAAAAAGGCAATCTACCAAATACTAACAAAGTGTATGTAAACTTCTGACTCACGAGGATGTGATGAAAGAAATGAATGCTAAAATTAATCATTCTCTCTACTATTATTCTGACATTAGTGATCCTAACTGGCCTAAGACAAGGATGGTTTTCTTTAGGAATTCCTAACTGTCCACAAGAGATGCATCGATGCAGGAAAGGTTGATTAATGAAGTTTAAATGAGGAGTTAAACAATAAGGACACCTCCTTATTTAGCTACAAAAACCTAAACAAGGTGGCAGCTGGCTGGAGGGACATTGCCAGGGAGGTGGAACTTTCTAGGTGAGCTTTGTTTTTCTTTTGGCCTTTTGTGGTTATTTTTTGACAGGTGAGAGGTAAACAATGACAGGAAATGGGGGAGAGAGCAGAGGTGGGGGACTCGAGTCACATGACTCGACTCGAGTCGCAATTTTCAATTCATAAAAGACTTTGACTCGGTGTTCATGAGACTTATCTCAACTTAGACTTGAGACAGATGACTCGAGAGGACATGACATTTTTAAATAAATACTTATATTGAGAAGTTTTTGTTTTTGAAACATGATTGATGAATTAGTGCAGTATGCACAAACCTGGCAACCTACTAGGATGCAGCAGCCCAACAGAGGCCAACACACACATCATATTTTTTCGCCATCATTGATGTTGGTTATCCAGTTTTCCGCTGAACTGATCAGAAACAGTTTCTGTGGTTTTGGTTGATATATATCTGTGATTTGGTCTCATATATGTTTGTTTTGTTTGTTTATAGGAGAAGTAACTTGCAGTAGTAAGTCGCCATGATGAATCTCACTCCTGTTTGCAACTCTCGCGATGTCACTCTAAAGTATTGTTCGTTTTGAAGGATTTTCACTTTCCACTTTTCATGGCCACCATCTTTTAACCAATTTAAAAACTGGGAGAGCTTATCAGAATTTCGTATGACTTGACTTGCTTGACTTATAGCAGGGACTCGACTTGATTTTCACCACAGTAACTTGGGACTTGCTCCAGACTTGAAGGCTAAGCTTGCTTTAATGGCAAACTATTCCCTTAAAGTTTTTAAAGCTAACTGGATCAAAAACTGACAAGGATGCTCAGATATACAGTAGGTATAGTTTTTTTTTTTCCTCTCTACGTGTGTCAAACTGTCTTGACAATAAGGATCTGTGTTGAGTGTCTGCGTGTCTCACCTGTGAATTTCTGGCTGAGTGGAGGTGTGATGGTGGTGGATTTGACCAGCGCTGCCTTGCCGATGTGTTCCAGATCCTTGATCTCAGGCACACGGTCGTGGTAGATAAAGTCATTGTCTTTTTTGGCTGCGGTGAGGGCTCTGCTGATCTTGTCACTCAGGTCCTTAACGCTTACATATTCGTCGTAGCGAGACGCCACCGTCTTCACCAGCTCTGCCGAGTGCTGGAGGGATGGACAGACCAGACAGAAGGTGGATTTGCTTCATGAATTTTCTGGTTTTGATGTGGAACTTCAACACATGTGTGTCTAATATCTGCCCAGTTTTTGAAAATTATGTAATACATCAGAGATAGGGATTTATTCAATTGTTATTAAATGAGTAGCCACATTTTTCAAGATGTGAAAGACAAACTGCTCAGTGTATCTGACAGAGTGGGACAAAATCTTCAAGTCAGAAGAAAGCTGTGTACCTGCAGGCGAGCGATCTCCTCTCCAAAGCGCTTCTTCTGTTTGGCCAGGACGCTCTGGTGCAGCTCAGCGTTGGCTTGCATGATGCAGTGCTTGGCCGCCAGCACCGGCAGCACTTCCTGAAAATAAAAATACTGACCAGGGAGAGGCAACCACAGAGCAAGACACAGGCACGCAAACAGATATATGCGCATTCACACGCACAATGGCAAGGCAAACCACAAAATGGCAGACGCACACCAGCGAGGTCAAATCACAAATGACGTCACAGAAGCAATCACAAACAGGCACAAGCAGTCAGAAGTGTGCAATCACAACACACACGCACGCACAATCAATGCCAACGCCACCAACACCACCAACACCACCACCACCACCACCACCACCACCACCACCACCACGAGGGATGCAGAAAGAAAGGAAGACAACGAGAGAGAAAACAGAACAGGCCATGAGTGTTTAACCTTTCTGCAAACGCTGCTACACCTTCATGAAACGTCCCACAGCCATGTGTGTGTGTGTGTGTGTGTGTGTGTGTTGGTGAATATGTTTGATTCCATGCATTAATGGAGAACACAGACACTGTTTTTCACATAAGGATCAATTTCCCTGGTCTTGTTTTCTGTGTTGGAACAGAGCGACATCTTCATTCTAAACGATTCAAAAACTATAAGTGCAGAGCTGCTGTCACTGAGGAGAACTACAAGCTTTTATGACAGAGTACAGATGATGTACAACCAGAACTGGGCTGCACCAGCTATCCATAAATTTATTTCTAATTTAGTGTGTAAAGTCCTTCCAATTTATTAGTTACTGCTAGCTACTTTTAATCTGGTGATTTACTAAAGGGTTGCACCTTAGAAAACATCTATGGCACTGTCCGATTAAAAGCAACCGCACTCACTGTAGCATCACAAGCTGTAACATAACATACAAATTGAACAGTTTTAGAGGTCAAGAAATATAACATACCTTAATTCTTTGTAAATGTGTGATTTTGTTCCGTTTATACATTCATCATGGCTGATACTATTGATTATTTATCTATTTACATTTCCAATGGTCTTTTGTCATTTAATAATTATGAACAGCATTTTGATCTTGTGTCAGGTCAGATGTATCAGCTCTAACACTTCATCTGGTAGTTGGTGGATAGAAATACTTAGTAACAACTAATCTCTATGTAGGTTTTTTTTAAATTTAGTGATGCGTAAATCTCCACTTTGTAAACATTTTGTAGGCTAATTTTGAACTTACAAACAGTAAATTACTCAGTTTCTTCTTTTCACATTAATTTGATTTTAATGACTTCAAAACCTGATATAGTGTGTGTTTCCATGTATGTGTGTGTTTCAGTCACAATATTAGACACACCGTAAGTACTTCAGATCTCTGCGATTAGAGAAGGTAAAAAAAACAATCGGGATGAAAACAAGTCAAACTTTAGTAGTAACCAAACAATCAGAGTGAAAACAGGATGGAAACTGACCAATGAGAACAGAAAGAGGTGGAAATTTGAACAGTCCCGCAACCTGAGTACCACTCTTCAAGTCTTATTTTCCAGAAATACACACATACAAAACGCACAATCAGACAGACAATACACACGCCATACCATACAGAATTCAAACTCTGTATGTATCTTCACCACACTGAACAAATGGCTGACTGTGAATGTTTTTGTAACTGTCTTTTTTCAAAGCTGAGCAGTGTTTTTTTTAGGTTAGTGAGTAACTACATGTGTGTCCATACCTTGGGAAGGTTGTCTTTGTACTGGCACTGCTTGAAGGCGTCGCCGTAGAAATCTGCTGCCTGGTTGGCCAGCTTTGCAATGACAGCGTCTTTCATCTTATCTACAGGGTCAACGAGACACTTTTATTAGCACATATTTAACAAAATAAGTTTGTTAGTTCTGCTCTTGAAAACCACACATCAGTGATTACTGACATTCGCTCATACACTCCAACACACAAGGTTTTCAGAGCTGTCTGCAGCTGTAGTCTCTTGTGCATGACATTCATTTCACAACAGTGTTTCTACATAACCTGATGAAATTTCCCTCACATCCTACAAGGTATAAAAACTAATTTACAACAAGAAATAAGTCAGCAGGAAATACAGGTCTATTTTTTACGATGCAACCTTCAAAACTCTAATAAGCATCTCTGTTGACAGAACTAGGACAGAGGTTTTGTGCAACCTGGATCAACTACCAACACTAGAAATGAATCTTAAGGCAAACAATGCATTATTGTGTAATTCTAAAGATGTTTTATTTATTTATTCAGTACAATTGCTCTGCTTCCTTTATATCTGGATGACTGGCAGATCTGTGTTACCAGTGTCCATAAACTTATGACACATTACTGAGCACAGGACTAAGTAGTGGTCCATGTTTAAGATCTCTTAAATCTAGGTACAGTGTGTTTGAGTTGACCCTCATTTGGTACCTGAGGTGGCTTTGAGGAAGATGACCTCCTGGGCCTGGGCGAGCATGATGAGGCTCAGGGTACCCACAGTTTCAGGGGAGATGTCCATGGTGGGCTCCCTGTTTAGCGCTGACAGAACTGTGTCCTTGATGTGGCCAAACGCTCCGCTGGCCAGCTGTATAGCGAGACAAAGAGTGAAAATGTCCATGCAGTGCGGGTCTTATATCGCAGAAAATAATCCGTTCAGTTGGGTGGCTGATTTATACGTACATGTGGATTCAGATGAACTCAGGCTGATCACTATGAGCTACAATTTACTTAAAATTGTAATTATGAGCCGTATTAGAGAGAACAGGAGGGGAGACATCAGCTGCCATCTACGCCTCAGCCCTGTGATAGAAGTGTTGTGGACACCGTTCTGTGCACTCTTATCACGTGGATGTAATTGATTTTATGTGTGCAAGTTTAGAGACTATATAAATGCCATAAGGGAGCTCTGTTTCTCACTCCTTATCAGTCTCTTTTGCGTTACGGCCCACGCAAGTTCTCCTTCCTCTTTATTATACTTAATTATCATGGCATCGACTGAAGCTTCGGAGCACTCAGGTCAGCCCTACTTTATATGCATAGAGTGAAACTTGTTTTTCTTGTTTGCTTAGGTCACGTCCCTGTCTCGTCTAAGAAGCAGGGGAATCAATAATATGGTTTTCCTTCTGATAAATACTCAGAAAATACAGATATAAAAGAAAGAATAGATTGTGTGCTGCATACAGAAAATAAAACAGTTGAGATTTCATTCACCAGGCTTTCTAAAATCAAGCTGTACATGTCACTATATAACTGTGTGGTAGTATGCCCACCTGATAGTATTTGGCTGCAGCTTTCAGTCCCTCGTCGTTGTCCAGGTTCTGCTCTGAGGCAATCTGACTGGCCAGCGCTGCTGCGTTGAACAACACACATGTCTTCTCGTAGCCCAAACTGGCCAAAGCTACAACAGACAAAACAAGAGTACCAGAGTAAGAAATTCTTTGTCAGACAGCCTTTTTGTGACTCTTAAAGCCATTCTGTTACTTTTCAGGGACAACTTGAACTACATAATAACTTGCATTCAGACAGATTATACATGGATACCATATGGAATATTGACTGCTCTTTTCTTTGTTGACGCAGTTTTTGGTGTGGTTGGTATTTTCTCAAACACCGACACTTTCTACTGCTTCATTATACATTTTTCACACTCAGAGATCACTGAGAAGAAGGCCACAGTCATGAGATCCCACGATTCATCCCAGAGGACTAAAGATTCAAGCGTGAACAGGATAAAGACTGAACTTAACGAACCAGCTGGGTATTCTTTGTGCTTTGTGTCATTATTCTTTTAATCTCACATGGAATTTTTTAATTTCAAAGTGTTTTTTTTAGCACCAGTCTGACCCCGACACACACATACCTGTGTCATGTCTTTCTCTACCATACAGACATATTTCAGTGGCAAATATTTTTCATTGGGTGTGTGTGTGTGTGTGTGTGAGTGAGAGTGAGAGTGAGAGTGAGAGAGAGAGAGAGAGAGAGAGAGAGAGAGAGAGAGAGACACAGAGAGACACACAAACAGACAGATAGATAAAAATATAATATGACTGAAGTCCTATTTTGACTTTACATGTTCTTAATATCATTTCCTCATTCAGCAGCTAACTGTATGTGTAAACACACACGCAACTACATGCACCGATGGACTTGATAAAAGGTTGCACTTACCGAGCTTGACTGAGCCGCCAAACAGTGATCCTTTATCAAAGGCATCCTTCCATGTGAAGGTTAAGCAGAGCTGTTGAAACAGAGAGACACTTTGTGTTCAATTTCTTGTGTTTGGGGACTAACCCACAGTCATGTGTGCTGTCAAATTAGTTACCTGGTTTTCAGAGAAGGGAAACTTGGGCTCGACAGCACACAGTTGGTCATAATATCTGAAGAGAGAAAGAAATGCCAGGCTTAAGAGCATGTTCTCTTATGTGCCTAAACCCAAAAATACTTGCTCTAATTGATCTTCAGATCATATGTCATTGTTTTCATGAGAAAAACAGATGACTTTATTCTGATTTTTATCAAAATGAAGTTTAATTAAAGTCAAGTTTTTAAAAAAAAGAACAGAAAAGGAAAAAAGAGACAAGGCCTAATAATAAATAAGGCATAATCGAGAAGCTACTAGATTAAGAGGTTGTGATTATTATGACATAACTGCAGATCTGTGGTCTGAGGAAACTCGGCCATTTCAGATACACTTGACAGTGAGTCAGGAAAAAAACATCATGCCAGGCAAGCACACTGCAGTGCATGGAGGAACGCACATGCATGCATGCGTGCGTGCGTGCACACACACACACACACACACACACACACACACACACACACACACACACACACACA
>JBBPCS010000037.1:1232364-1265653 GCA_037974645.1 Hollardia meadi
ACACACACACACACACACACACACACACACACACACACACACACACACACACACACACACACACACACACAGAGAATGCCTCCTCAGCTCTTCGTCTTTTCAGTATCTGTGCCCGTGATGTGAACAGTCTATTATTAGGAATGACAACATACAGAGAGGCTGGTTAGGGAATCCCCCAATACCAGTTCAACCACTCTGATTTTCCAGTGCTGGGAAAGACTCAAATGAACAACGACTGACTTCATATGTAGAACTACCCACATATAGAGTTTGCTATCCTTATGTTTTGCATTCAGATACATGAGGAAACACACGTGCACTGAGGAAAGATGAGATGAGGTGCGCCTCCTGGACTAAACTAAAGAGGAAAAGAAAACATCCTCGACAAAACAATGGTTACCATGGTGGCACAAAAGCTGTGTCTGCGCATTTTTGAAAGGGATAGGGCTTGTCGCCCTGGATACCTGGCACATGGCTAACAGACGACATGTGCAGAGAGCCAAGGAGTGACAATGCTAGCAGTCGGCAATGGCAACCCATTCTGCACAGGCATGCTAGCTTCCACCTTGTTGCTAATTAATTAAGTAACCCACAGGCTATACATCTTACTCACAAAGCATTTCAAAATCTCTATACATTTGTAAGCTAATGTCATTTAGCTAGTTTTATCTCCAGTTTAGCTGTACTCCATCCACCGGTTGCCTATTAACATTTATTCAGAACCTTGAGCTGCTCCATCTAAAGAGCCTTATCTTGGCACTCATGAGACAATTCCACCTTGCACTGGAAAACAGCTCTAAATTGAGAAGAATGGAAGACCTGCACCCTGCAAGTGCATACCTGGCTACTCACATAATCTGGTATTATACCTTTTGCATAATACAACTCATGAGTCATTAAGAACAAAGCCTGAAATTACAGAGGGCAAAGTCTGCATCTATAGGTCACTTAAAAATTAAGTATGCGAGTTAATACTAAGTCACATAACAATGGTAAGGGTTTTTTTAAATACATGATAACTCAGTCAAGACCTCTGTGGCCATGTAAATTCAGGCTCTATTAGGTCCTTAAGCAAGTCTGTATAATTATATAAGCAAGGTGTGGTAAATGGAGCATGGGACCCACAGAGGAAGTTTGTTCAATAAAACATAAATGCTGTTTCCGTCACAGTTCCTCTATGCAAATTGGTTTGCCCTCTGACCCTCTCTTGCTCTTTACAAGTGTATATACAGTCTGTATGTCCTATGATTTATACATACAGAGCAGCTATTTATAACATAAAATAAACTGGCAGAGTATATTAGACCTTCTCTGTGGCTCATGTCTTCATGCGTTCTCTTGCTCCCGATTCTAATACACTCACAGCTGTTTGCTTTATCATTTGATCTTTATTCGCTGATATGAAGAGCTGTGGTTCTCTTTTCCCAGCCACCCTGAATGTCTGATCATGTGGCCACCAGTGGACTGAAGGGCTTGTCTGTATGCAGGCCTAAATATGAGTGATATTTGACAGGAGAGCCGGCTGTGCTTGGATGTTCTCGCTGGTACTACACACAGAGATAATGTACCTACTCTATATCCTAAGGTAATCATGAGTCTGAATGGTTTTGTAAGCTGCTGATTTTCAGGGTATATTCATAAGTTATTTTTAATAGCTGTGATCTCTGTAAATGGCATTACACCAGACTCAGGAACAGGATTGGTCAGCTGATGATCAGTCATCCATTAAAAAAAAAAATTGGCATCTGATGATGGCTGATTTTTTTTTATTAGACTTCATTTGAGCTTGGCTGGTGTGGTTTTAGCGTGCTTTTGTGAAAAATTATTACGTTTAAGCTTCAACTCTGTGTGTGTCTGTGTTCCACTTTGGTAACAAATAAAGTTTGAATTGAACGTTGAAACCGCTAAGGTAAACCGTATACTTTTCTTCGGGTGATCTCATTGAACTAGCCATATCATAAGATCAATATTAGCTCAGCTTACATGGCTAATTTCATTTTATATGCATCTGACAGCTCATTTAAGCAAGATAACAAGTCAAGTCTATGTTAGTCTTTCACTGAAACTTGGCATGGATTATTTATGAGTAATTTATTATGGCGAGAAATACCTCCTAGCCTATTAGCTTGACTAACTTTAGCTCCCAGGTTAGCAATTAAAAGCTAACACATCTGGGTGCGGCAATGACTAGGCTAACACGCCGCTATATGTAAGAAGGTCGCTCTGAAGTTTAGTAATATGGTAGCTAGTTCGGGTGTGTTATAAAACGGAGGGCCTCATACCTGAGCAGAATCTCCAGGGAGCTCTCGTGTTTGTCCAGCGGCCTTCCCAGCGCGTTCCTGCGGAGCTTGTTCAACTCCTCTACGGCGCGGATATATTCCCCCTGCTCCTCGCTCGTTTGGTATGTGGCAGTGACAAATTTCGACAGCGGTTTCACTAGATCTACTTCAGACGACTTTTTTAACGGGACTGAAATAAACGTTGCCATTTCGGCCCGTAAATGTGATGTATTCAATCAGAAAAACAGTGACAATTGTCGACCAACGAACACAAACAACAGCGAGCGACCCACTTCCTGGATTCTGACAGGGAACGTCAAATTACGTCATGGTGAACGGAGAGGCGCACCGCGCAGAATCAGTTGTATCGTATTAGCTTGATCTTCTCATTTTATTTCAGCTACTGGACACCATGGCCGGATTAACCTATTAGCAGAGGTGGAAGAATTATTCAAATCGTAGACTTAGTGGCAATACCACAGTGTACAAATACTCTCTTACAAATAAAAGTACAAAGGTCTAAACATATATTTAAAGTACCAAAAGTAAAATACTCATTAAGCAGAATGGTATATTTCAGTCAGGGATCCGTTTATTTAGAAGTTTATTAAAATATCATAATTTATATTTTATTGATTATATTTCGCATTATTAAAATAACCCCTGAAGTAACAAGTAACTACAGTTATCAAAAATAACTGTAACAGGAATTGGAAATGCTACAGTACTTGAGTAAGTGTACTTAGTTACTTTTCACCACTGCCTACTAGGGCACCCAAGCTGAAAATTAGGTGGTGCCTGGGCCCCTATAAGCCCCCTTTTACCCCCCATTATTGTATGATATGTTCAGTATTCCTATATGCCAGAATATTAAATGGCTCCTGATTTGCTGTGAGGAAATGTGAATAAACACAAGTCATTTATTAATATGCACAATATAAGCACAATATTCCTATAAGTGTTCAAATTGAATGGACAAATACATTTAACGACTCAAATGAATAAATCTAGACAAAATATATCATATAACATCGAAATTGTAAAACAGTTTGGAATAATTTTTAAAATTATGCTTATTGTAATGACATGTTATTTCATCCTTTTTAATTTATAAATGTCCAATTTGCATACCCTGCTTTTATTTCACAAAATATCTGCGAGCAGAGCCAGTTACAGTGGTAAAGAGTAAAGTGTGAAGATTTTGCCCCCCCCTTGGAAATTTTGATGTACCTGTACTTAAATGATTCATACTCCTTAAAAGGCCACACCTAAGTGAAAAGTTACATAATTAGGCGACTTTAATATTGTGTGTAGTCAAGATGTTGTAACTGATCCTTGTCGTGTAAATGTACCTGTGTGTGTGGAAGGTCCAACATTTGCAAAGATGCATCTATTAATTACTGACTTGAGAGAGGCGGTGAATAGTTTTGCAACCAGTATTTTGTGTTTTATATTTGTAATTAACTGTATCTGTTTTCACAGGGTTATTTTCTGCTCAGTGTCATAAAAACTGCATTTAATTCAATGTTATTAGATAAATAGGAAAACATCCAAGGGCATGAATTATTTTTGTGCGTGAGTGATTTTCTGTTTGCTCATTCAAGACCAAAGCAACAGCCATATATTTTAATACTGCCTGTATTTATTCATATAATATATGAATTACATAAAACTATTTAGGCTACAACACACACTTAGACCCTTTTGAGACATTCAGCTGTGAACTAGTAGCACACACACTAGTAACTAGTGACACACAATGGCTAGAGGGAAAATTAGTATGATGCAGGTCTGCTTTGGGAGACCTTTGGCAGGTGTTTTGTGCTCTCAGTCTGTCAGCTTTGATATCATTAAGGTGCGAGTTAAGATATCTCTGCGGCTTCAATTTTAATGGTTCCCTTTTAATCGTTCAAATTGAACCCCCTCCCTCGTTAACAAATAATATTAACAACTGCATACCATGAAAGATGAAGCAGGACACCAGAAAAAAGTTATGAAATCATTTATTCCCAGCACGTGGTTGTGTACATCTCCAGCATACGGTACTGTGCACATGAGAAGCATCATCATTGACATTAGGCTGCACATGAATGGTGGTCACCTCTCCTGCTCTCTCTCTCTCTCACACACACACACACGCGCACACACACACGACGGGTCAGGCCTTCAGGGGACCAAAACTTTTCACCAGGCATCACAACTGCACTGTTAGGTACAAATTTTTGAGTCGATGAACATAAGTTTACTGTGCTGTGATACTCATCTCCATGTAAACACCACAAGAGCTACAGTCCTGGCTCTGGTGAGACAAAAACACAGTCTTTTTTTCCAAGCGATAAGAGGGTGTGGCTGCAGGACTACTGACTACACATTGAGCTTGAGTTTTGTGACTTTTCAGTGCAGACTTGATCTCTAACATCTGGGGGGGGGGGGGGGGGTTTACACTTACCAAGAACCAAAATTAGCCCTCCCCCCTTTCCCATCTTACACATGCTCTTTACTAAACAGCAAACTAAACACAGTTTCATCATACCAACAGGAAAAAGTTTGACAACTACTGACATTTTGTTTTTGTTTTGCAAGAACAAAAAATGATACACATGCACACACACACACACACGCACGCTCACCATCTGACACTTAGAGGCGTGCAAACTGTATGCACTTGAAACAATGCCAGACACTGTGCACCAAAATCAAAAGGTGGGTCAACTAAACCTACAGCGACTCCCAGGACCTGTGGGTTGGGGCACTAGAAACACTTGACCTGTACTTCCTGTGTTCAGCTACATTAAAAACACAAGTTTTTGAAGATGGATGTGGAGCTGCCATCATTTCGTACCCTACAGGATAAGACTATTAGAACCAGGCTACTGAAGTAAAAAGATTTCTACCAGCCTGCTTTGTGTTGGGTTGTCTCTTGCAGATCAGATCCTGGAATGGAGGGTTTATTGTTTTGTACAAGCAGCGAGCAAACAACTCCACTAAATTAGGGTTTAATTTGCCCTCTGATCAATTCTATGAATGCTTTAAGTGACCAAGATGAACGGAGAGGCGCACCGCGCAGAATCAGTTGTATCGTATTAGCTTGATCTTCTCATTTTATTTCAGCTACTGGACACCATGGCCGGATTAACCTATTAGCAGAGGTGGAAGAATTATTCAAATCGTAGACTTAGTGGCAATACCACAGTGTACAAATACTCTCTTACAAATAAAAGTACAAAGGTCTAAACATATATTTAAAGTACCAAAAGTAAAATACTCATTAAGCAGAATGGTATATTTCAGTCAGGGATCCGTTTATTTAGAAGTTTATTAAAATATCATAATTTATATTTTATTGATTATATTTCGCATTATTAAAATAACCCCTGAAGTAACAAGTAACTACAGTTATCAAAAATAACTGTAACAGGAATTGGAAATGCTACAGTACTTGAGTAAGTGTACTTAGTTACTTTTCACCACTGCCTACTAGGGCACCCAAGCTGAAAATTAGGTGGTGCCTGGGCCCCTATAAGCCCCCTTTTACCCCCCATTATTGTATGATATGTTCAGTATTCCTATATGCCAGAATATTAAATGGCTCCTGATTTGCTGTGAGGAAATGTGAATAAACACAAGTCATTTATTAATATGCACAATATAAGCACAATATTCCTATAAGTGTTCAAATTGAATGGACAAATACATTTAACGACTCAAATGAATAAATCTAGACAAAATATATCATATAACATCGAAATTGTAAAACAGTTTGGAATAATTTTTAAAATTATGCTTATTGTAATGACATGTTATTTCATCCTTTTTAATTTATAAATGTCCAATTTGCATACCCTGCTTTTATTTCACAAAATATCTGCGAGCAGAGCCAGTTACAGTGGTAAAGAGTAAAGTGTGAAGATTTTGCCCCCCCCTTGGAAATTTTGATGTACCTGTACTTAAATGATTCATACTCCTTAAAAGGCCACACCTAAGTGAAAAGTTACATAATTAGGCGACTTTAATATTGTGTGTAGTCAAGATGTTGTAACTGATCCTTGTCGTGTAAATGTACCTGTGTGTGTGGAAGGTCCAACATTTGCAAAGATGCATCTATTAATTACTGACTTGAGAGAGGCGGTGAATAGTTTTGCAACCAGTATTTTGTGTTTTATATTTGTAATTAACTGTATCTGTTTTCACAGGGTTATTTTCTGCTCAGTGTCATAAAAACTGCATTTAATTCAATGTTATTAGATAAATAGGAAAACATCCAAGGGCATGAATTATTTTTGTGCGTGAGTGATTTTCTGTTTGCTCATTCAAGACCAAAGCAACAGCCATATATTTTAATACTGCCTGTATTTATTCATATAATATATGAATTACATAAAACTATTTAGGCTACAACACACACTTAGACCCTTTTGAGACATTCAGCTGTGAACTAGTAGCACACACACTAGTAACTAGTGACACACAATGGCTAGAGGGAAAATTAGTATGATGCAGGTCTGCTTTGGGAGACCTTTGGCAGGTGTTTTGTGCTCTCAGTCTGTCAGCTTTGATATCATTAAGGTGCGAGTTAAGATATCTCTGCGGCTTCAATTTTAATGGTTCCCTTTTAATCGTTCAAATTGAACCCCCTCCCTCGTTAACAAATAATATTAACAACTGCATACCATGAAAGATGAAGCAGGACACCAGAAAAAAGTTATGAAATCATTTATTCCCAGCACGTGGTTGTGTACATCTCCAGCATACGGTACTGTGCACATGAGAAGCATCATCATTGACATTAGGCTGCACATGAATGGTGGTCACCTCTCCTGCTCTCTCTCTCTCTCACACACACACACACGCGCACACACACACGACGGGTCAGGCCTTCAGGGGACCAAAACTTTTCACCAGGCATCACAACTGCACTGTTAGGTACAAATTTTTGAGTCGATGAACATAAGTTTACTGTGCTGTGATACTCATCTCCATGTAAACACCACAAGAGCTACAGTCCTGGCTCTGGTGAGACAAAAACACAGTCTTTTTTTCCAAGCGATAAGAGGGTGTGGCTGCAGGACTACTGACTACACATTGAGCTTGAGTTTTGTGACTTTTCAGTGCAGACTTGATCTCTAACATCTGGGGGGGGGGGGGGGGGTTTACACTTACCAAGAACCAAAATTAGCCCTCCCCCCTTTCCCATCTTACACATGCTCTTTACTAAACAGCAAACTAAACACAGTTTCATCATACCAACAGGAAAAAGTTTGACAACTACTGACATTTTGTT
The DNA here is from genome assembly GCA_037974645.1 of Hollardia meadi. Classification (NCBI taxonomy): domain Eukaryota; kingdom Metazoa; phylum Chordata; class Actinopteri; order Tetraodontiformes; family Triacanthodidae; genus Hollardia; species Hollardia meadi. The sequence goes on from JBBPCS010000037.1 coordinate 1,239,925, forward strand.
TTTGTTTTGCAAGAACAAAAAATGATACACATGCACACACACACACACACGCACGCTCACCATCTGACACTTAGAGGCGTGCAAACTGTATGCACTTGAAACAATGCCAGACACTGTGCACCAAAATCAAAAGGTGGGTCAACTAAACCTACAGCGACTCCCAGGACCTGTGGGTTGGGGCACTAGAAACACTTGACCTGTACTTCCTGTGTTCAGCTACATTAAAAACACAAGTTTTTGAAGATGGATGTGGAGCTGCCATCATTTCGTACCCTACAGGATAAGACTATTAGAACCAGGCTACTGAAGTAAAAAGATTTCTACCAGCCTGCTTTGTGTTGGGTTGTCTCTTGCAGATCAGATCCTGGAATGGAGGGTTTATTGTTTTGTACAAGCAGCGAGCAAACAACTCCACTAAATTAGGGTTTAATTTGCCCTCTGATCAATTCTATGAATGCTTTAAGTGACCAAGATGTACAAAGCCAATGAGGCCTTTCCTCAAAAAGTGCCTATCACTGAAACCCGTTTGGTCCACATTATAGTAGGTTTTTGGATAGGCATTACTGCTCCAAATATGAACCTTTTAAAGAGGTTTGTGCCTCTTTTGCACATTTATGGCCAAAATCCCAGAAGGCGTTTACCACACTCATCTAAACCAGTGTTTCAACGTAAGCACAGAAAGCGGAAAAGTTAAAGACGAGGTGAAGGGCACTGTTTGTGAATGGGACTAAACGATTGATTTAAAAAGCCAATATGGCACCGGAAACAAGTAAGATTAACGAGAGCGAGAGAAACGGCTGATCCATAAATAAAGCATTAACTAAAAACAGTAAAAGCACACGCTAAACAGGACGTATGTTAAGAGAGTTGAGCTGAGTGGAACATGGTGTCAAGTGACAGAGGGGTACGGCTGGAAGTCTAAAATAACATACGATGATCTCTACGTGACAAGAGTTAATGAAATCAATCCATCTGACAGATTCCCCAAAAAAAGGAAAAAAAAAGTTGGTGTCAACATCCAAAAATGACACCCCAAATTTAGCATGAATATTTGAGGGGTTATCAAGTTCAGCCGATCAATAAATGGCTTATTAAGACAAACCCGTCAAGAATGTTAAACAAGCAGAGTAAGTTGGGTTTCTCCTTTAAGCAAGTTAGTATGTTGAGATCGCATGCTGTTCAGTAATACAGGTTATCAAATACTGGCCTAGTGCTGGTTGTGCATGTTGTGTAAGAAGGGCAACGAGCAATTAGGAAACCCTGCTTTCTTATCCTTCTCCTGCCGACCAGAACGTCACACTCTCCCCCTCTCTCCTGGAGCCTCCCCCATAGGAACCATATTTTTTTTTAAAAAGAAAGAAAGACAAAACATAATCAAATCAAATCAAAATACATACACCATCATCTTTCCCCCAACCCTAATATCTCCCCAGTGTCTCCTCTTTTACCGACTCTCCTCCGTTAATAGTGTTTTCAATATGAAACAGTGGACACACCCATGTCAGATTCTAACATTTACATGGCTATAACGCAGTCTCTCTCTGCTATCCATCGAGCGAGCGTTTAGAGAGAACGGGAAGAAGTACGAGGAAAGAGTGGAGGCAGGCCGAGAGGGACGGAGGGAGGCGTCTGCTCCAAAACAGAGGGTGGAGTATTTTGTGATGCCATCTGTCCTCCTCACTACTTTAGGATTAGATGGAGTCCTTCGCCCAGTTCATCTGTAGAGGAAGTGCGATGAAGGAAAAAGTACATTAAAATCCTTATCAAATATGCATCTACTGAGCCTTTTTACAGGCAAAATTACTTTGCCCAGCATTATGAGCTGACCTTTGACAGTGCTGATCAAAAAACAGCTCTCATCAGGCAAGTTGTAAACCATCTGGAAAAGACAAAACAGACAGGAGAACTCAAATGTCCAAATCATGGTGACTGACATGAAGGACATATTCAGAGATAGGAGAGCTGGTACAATACAGTATGTGTGTGTGTGAGAATGTAAATGACATGCAAATAAGTGACACTACAGACAGTAGAGTTGCTGTTCCTGGTACACTGTACAGAGTGATGAGTCTAAATCAAAGTCCTGCCCCTTTACTCTTATCCTCCACTTCAGCTTGAGTTATGCATTCATGTGGACCAGGCTAGAGCTGCCACAATAAGTTCATTTATTAGTCATTTAAAAAGGAATTTGGTTGCAAAATTTGGATCATCAATTAATTGTTTCAGACGTGTCTTTGGGTTTTTGACCGCTGGTTGGATGAAAGAAGCAATTTGAAGATGTTGTTTTGGGCTCTGTGAAATTGTGATGAAAATATTTTCCCAATTTTTTGACATTTTATAAACAATTAATCTGGAAAATACTCATTTGTGGTAGCCCTGCACCATGGCCTGACTAATACTGACTTTTTGAGGACCTTACCTTACTAATTTTACCATGCCTCTTAATAAACAGCCCTCCATAGCCAAGTGTGATATTCAAGTGCTAATGGAGAGGGTCGGTGTGTGTGTGTACCTGGTCGCTGAGCAGGATGTGTATGCCTGTAGGACCCTGTCTGTACACCTGGTTGATCGTTCCCAGAGGAAGGTTGCACACACACGCCATCTTGCGTATCAGTTCTGCTGCTGTGAGCTCCTCCAGGTACAGAGCATGATACACTGCACAGGAACAGACCAGGCAACAGAAACAGAGGAGGTTTTAAACACATGTTGATATAAATAAATATAAAGGCTATAAATAAATATCAGTTTTCCATTGCTGTTAAAATCAGAGCTTTGTTTACCATGTAAACTAGAGGAAATGTTGTGTTCTCCATTTTCATTGGTGCTGTGTCTCTCCAGCAGGGGGCTCTCCTGAGGTGACTCCTGACAGACGTATACAGTCAATCTGGGATGCACTGACCTGCACAAACACATAAGAAACATGAAATCTACTGGCACCTTCATAATGCTCATGCAAGTGACCACAACAAAAACTAACACACACACACACACACACACACAACACACACACACACACACACACACACACACACACACACCTGGATTTAAGTGCATTGAAGAGTCTGATCCCATCTGCTGGCCCACAAATTTGGACCAGGTCGTCCCGGGTTAGCTTCAATAAATCAGAACCTACGCAACGAGTCAAAAGGACGGTGACTTGTACAGCGGCCGTTTCAACATTACATCCATGGTTTGAGCGTGTGTGACAGTGTGTGTACCTGAGAAATTAGAAAAGAGTCGCGTGTAGGAGTTGAAGCGATTTTTCAGCAGCCACTTCTGTGCATCCTGTATGGAGGCAGTGGGGCTCAGCTGCTGCAGAAGGAGACAGAGACACGGCGTGTGAACATACTTCCACACCTGGATCCGACTTTCACTTTCCCACACTAATTCAGTCATACAATTCTGTTCAGTTCTAAATGTTTGATATAATGTTTGAATAATGATGGAATCCAACATCTCAGACTAGGGGACCCTGAAGTAATGCTATGAAGTTGCTTATTTTGTCTGACCAATACATGACTAAAGCAGGTTCATAGTTCTAATTCACAGAAGACATTTTGAAGCACAGCTGTGACCAATAATATTAACGATGGTTCCCAGTAAGTCATGCCAGTAAGGCAGCATGCACAATACTTGGACCCTGAAAATGAAGGAGCTAAATGAAATTAAGTCACTGTTAATATTATTGACACCTGTCCTTTTTCAACCGGTTCATACAAATGACAAGAGTACAGACTAACCTCTGAACTGCCATGGCTGCCAGGGTCTGCCTGGTGATTGGGTGAGGACGAGTCACTACAACACAAGATGACAATTAGGAGAGGTGAGACCAACACACACACCTCAATTAAAGGAGGCACACACGCACGCACGCGCACACACGCACACACACCTGTCCGGTACTGAGGAGGTTGTGTAGGTGGACAGTGGAGTGGAGGAGAAGGAGGGACTAGCTGCCTGGTTGGTGCTGACGTAGGCCTTGTCCGGCCATGGGGAGCACTGAGGAGACGCATACAAATATATACACAATTAATCAGGGTTAATTAAAACTACAGCCCAACTCCAACTATCCCCATACAGAAGAGGAAAAGTCATAGGTGGATTTAGAACCGTGTCGCCATCCCACATGTCAAATACAAGGCATTAAAACACTAGTGTCTACAAGCTTCAGACCACAGTCAGGTAGACGGTGGATGGAGTGTTGGTGAGGAGAAGAGTCGAGGTAAGGTGCTTACACTGCCTCTCTTGGCCAGGGAGTCGCCACAGTCAGCGGGAAGTGTTCGCTTGCTGGACTTTTTCAGCTCGTGGTCACCCGCTTCCTCTATGATGGGTTCAAGTCTCGTCTACATACAGACACAAAGATTTTAGATTTTAGCCAGCCAGCGACCATCACACAAAACACAAGCAAGAACTCAGAGAACATTCTCAGTCACAGGGTGAATAACCTGAGAGCAGTCTTATTGCGGCATACGAGTATGTGACATGTTAAATGATTAATTTTTCCAATAAAAGCTGTGACAAAACCTCTGAGACACAGAAAAGTTTCATCTATACTGAAAGATAATACACTTAATCAAAGGACCTGTGTGTCTTTTGTACATTTTACCTCATATTTTTCAAACTGTGCAGGGTTTTTCATCTACGTTTTATTGTGCACATAGGCCACCTCAGCTGACATAAAGAGCACGTTTGCTAAAAGCTAAAACAGTAGCACTCCGGCAAAAATAAGAGCAGAGATATTATGTCACAAATACTTACTGAGTGTCTATTCTTGAGGCTTTCCGTCAGAAACTAAACTGATCATGAGATGAGATGCATCTTAACATTACTGCCAACCACACAACCACTCATGGGGGAATGTTGGGTCTCTGTAAATTAATGGTGGTCAAGAGCTAGTCTACATGTTAAGTATCATGAGATAACTTTTGTCGTGAATTGGCGCTAAATAAAGTTTGACTTGACACTTTCCAAAGGATACCAGATGACATTCTGTCTTCTAAGCAGCCCTTGATTTAAGTTTATTTTACTACAGAATTAAAACTTGCTTGAGACATGTAATCCATCTCATCGAATCTGTCACTTTGACTGTTAAAAATTGTATTGACAACATGTTTCGATGCACTGGAAACCTCGTCTGTGGTGGTTTATTAATGTACCTGTGAGGAGGTCTGCAATTTGCCAAAGAGCATTTTAATTCAAGAGCTACATCTTGTGGGACAAAAGTCAAAGCCAGAAATCATTGAGGAAGAACGGCAAAACAATAAAAAGGGGATCATATGAATTTGGCGGCTCCTTGACTTAAAATGACTGCAGTTTGGTTCATCAAGCATCGATTGCCAAAATGGATTAATCCAACATTTGGTTAGTAGAGAATTAACTGGCCGCAATTTTGATAATGATTCTACTAATTCTAATAATGGATTAGTTAGTGTTGGTAATCAAGCAAAAAATGTGTAGTTCAGGCTTTTCAAATATGAGGACTCACTACTTTTGCTTTTTTCCTGTTTTATTGTAAATTGACTATATTCGGGTATTTGACTTCAGACAAAACAAGCAATTTGAAGACATCACTTTGGATTCAAAGAAAATAATTGTTAGTTGCAGACAGACAATGGCTGTCTGGATAGTAAACATGCACAAATCTAATTAATACATGCTTGAGAGAATGTTTAGCAGTGATGTTGTCATTTCTTAGGCTACAACACCAGTATGGCCCTCTCTACCTTGTATTTACCAGACTGCTTTTCACAAATACATTTCACTCACTCAGGCGCATACATGTCAACATTGATATCTACCCAAATCAAAACTGGATGCTTGATAGTACTGTAGCCTAGTTTGTGCTAAACCCACATGGTTGTAAGGTCTAACAGCAGCTGCATACTGACCTCTGACAGGATAGTGGTATCATAAGAAGGCTGGTACTTTTCCTTTTCTTGAGCGGAGCGTTTCTCCATCTTCTCCCTGTCTGTCTTTTGCTTACGATCTGCCCCTTTTGGCTAAACAAGAAGCAGAAGAGACCGGAAAAGGACATGTTTCAATAGGTCTAATAGGTGTAACCCCATCCCCCACGCCTCCCCCCTCATGAGTGAAGAGTGTGTACCTTAAAGACTTTAATTTGGCAGGAGGCAGAGTGGAGGTGCTCTGTGTACTCTCCAACGTCTCCCTGGGCGAACGTGTCAAACTGGATCCTGAAGGGGACGCCCTTCTCTCCACCGTGCTTCCTGGGAGTGAACTCTGTGCTGATGCAGTGCACCTGCAGACAATGGGTAGACAAGAGCACAAGTGTCATCAAAATATGTTGCATGCATTTGAAGTGGAAATTTATTGGCACGCCCAACAGATAGATGGCACAAAAGAGAGCTGATGCGTGTGTGGGTGGGTTACCTGCACAAAGACAGAAGTTCTTTTGTTCATGTCCCACAGGAACTCTGCTGCATTAAGCTGGGAGGGGTGAGTCTTCGGCTCCACAATGCCCACTGACATGGGGATATCTGTCCCACACAAACACAGATATTTGAACTCCAAATTGTACAGTAAAGTAGGCTATTTCTCATTTCAAGTCTACTTAATTCTCCACCTCATTTTAGTGTTTACTCACTTCACTCACTTGTTACAAATACAAATAGCCGGTTTGCCCCACCTCTCTCCCTCTCTCTGTGTCTGCTTTGGCTTTCTTTATCAGCAGGATGTTTTATAAAGTCGCACAAAAACACAACTCACGTTTTGGATTTTTTTCATCTGCGTTTCCGTTTTCATAAAACAGCAGATGAGCCATGTGTGTGGGAAGCTTGTTGGTAATGTCATAGCTTATAGATGCGATCAAAACTCATGTGGCACTGAATGACAACACACCAACCAGAGCTTAAAACAATGGCACAAGTATTAAACATGAGAGGTCGCACCACATTCAGTGCATTTACAGGAGGGATAATAAAAGAGAACGTCATCTCTGTGTTTCTGAGCAGAGCATGTGTGGCTGACTGTCAGTAGAGGGGTAACATTAGAGTGAGGGTCGATTGTCCACAAGTTAATCGATCGAGACATATATATAAAATATGTTAAAATAGGTAACTAAATATACTTCAGCAGATGTTAATATTGGCTACCTGAGCAGCCTGCCAAAGTAACTTTTATGTGCGAGAAACACGATGTGTGAGACAGACAGAGAGAGAGATAAATGAACGTATGGGGAAACCCTGAAGTAAGCATTCTTCTCATTACCAATGTCAAGAAGACGGTCACCAGGACGATTCCACTTCCAGCCCTCTAGCTGCTGGTGCTCCGTATACTGCAACCTACGGTCATGAAACACCACTCGCACTGTGCTCTACATGCACGCACACACAAACACGCACCCTGTTAGGAATAAAGTGTGCTTGACATAACAAGTAAAAGTTTCCCCATCTACTTGTCCTCCAGCTGTGAGGATCCTCTCACCTTCACCATCTTGTTGGTGAGCTCTGGTAACTCCCCTGGCTTCCTGTTGTCCAACATACGCACCTCGTAAGACTGGCCTGAGAGAGAAAGAGAGGGGAAGAGGGGTCGGTAGGGGAGAGATCACAAGATTAAAAGAAACATGATTATTGAGGTGGCAGAAAATGAGAGCAACTGAAAGCAAAAAAGCCAGCGGAGTGTGTAAGACCAAAGTCTTTATGTGTAGCTTTAGTCTTACAACCAAAACTTTCTCTCTCACCTTGGTTTAGGTATGTGAGCGTCTCGTCATGCAGCTTGACAGCGGGCGACGTGGCGGCACACAGCACATACTGGAATGGGGGATTTTTGGTCTCGTTTTCAGGAGGAAGAGTGGTGTCCTCCTGCTTAAAGATTGGCAGAGCTAGCACATCGCTGAGACAGACCAAAGAGAGAGAGAGAGAAACACAAAATCAGCATGGGTGTGATGCAGAAAAGACACGTGAGAAAACAGAAATCCAATCATAAAAGAACAGTTGTGGGAACTTAAAACTTTCCCGTGAACAGCTTAATTGGTGCATTTTTCTTGCTTCTGGCCTCTCAATGTTTTGGCTTATTATTTATCAAAAAAATCTAAGCTTTTATTGAAGCCCCAATGCTACGTGGCCATTGCAATAATCACTGTGACCTCCTTTAAGACAAACCCTGCTTTAATTCATCAAGACTGGATGTTCTCCTTAGCCAACTTTATCAGCAATTATCTCTAAAACCACATTAAATTATTATGTGCCATTTAAACTGTTTCATGCTCCACATTTGGCAAGATAATACTTTACTTCTTTGTAGCCTGGAATTATTACAGAGGTTGGCTTATTTTAGAAGAAGTGACGAAGGCTGTCCATTGACCAAATGGCTCTCTTATTATGTATGCATGAGGCCGCAGCAGGATAAATGAACAAAAACACCCAGAGATAGCCTGAGCTGCTGAAACACTCCATCTCTCACACTTGGCAGCGACGGCCAACATGTCTTCAGCTCACCCTGACAAATGCTGCATGAGTGTCAAGTGCACAATGAACTGGGGAATGTGTGTGCAGATCTCAGTGCCTGTGCAAAAAAGGAGAAATGCAATGATGGCATCTTATTACCTGGAAAACTTCTGGCAAGTCATGATGCTGTTCTAAACCCGAGCCAAACTTCTTTTTTTTTTTTTTTTAAAGTGACAATTTCAAGATATTCCAGCAGCACCTCTCACCAAACAGCAGTCTGCTAGATTCATTCAGTCTAATTTCTCTCTCAATCACTTGCTGGTGTATTTTCTCTGCAGAGTGGGCACCGAGACAGTGCTAACCAGAGTGCCACAGCCCTGCAGCCCAGCAAACTACATCTGCTTCTTGAAATCTGAGGAGCGGGTTCCACTGACACACACTGAGACATTCTGTTCCTACCAGCTGCCCCGCAAACCCACCCCAACACCACAGATAGCTCACTACTCCTGAAGCCACTGACACCACATGCAACAGTTTATTTTTTTTCCCTCGATTAGTTTAACTTCATGCAACCAATCACTTGAGTATTGGAAAACTTGCTTACTCTCATAAGAGACGTGTACACACCTACGTTACACTCAGATAAGTGCACTCTAAAAGGCAGATGGCAGAGGGGGCTGCTGATAAGACGCATGCATGTCCTGGGTGCTTTTTGCCTTCGTCACACGAATATCATCACCTCCCGAAACCTGTTACATAATACTGCACATACATACCAAGAGCCACTAATTGAACAGGTGGTTCACAACAATACCATAGATACATCACGTAGTCAGTACTACTTGATGATAAGCAGTGTGTCCCTGATTCATAAGATGACACAAAAGCCCTAAAAAGGGATGCATGCATTTCCTGAAATTTAGGCATAGTGATAGCCTAAATAATTTACTGAAAAAGTACTGGAGAAAAAACAGATTTTTTTTGGTATCCCCAAAACTTTTGAGACTACAGACAAGTTTTAATGTTTTAAAAATATAAGTTTGAATATCTGAAATTCAATGAAAACTGGACAGACTATGTCACTGACAAAGATTGTGTGACTTGATCAAAAGCTCTATGACAGCACCTTAATTATGGACCTTGTGTTAAGAAAGTTCAATACTTCTTTTATCAGGCATTTTCACATTAAAAAAACAAGATTTTTTTTACCTTTAGAAAATGTATTTAGGGAAAGCAGTTTTATTAGAGGTTAGGTTAGGCCAAACGTGCTACAGATACCTTAACTGTGATGATCATGGGGCTTAAGCTACATGAGAGGAGACGGGTGCTAAAGCAGTTCTGCCACTAGGAGGAACGTTTCTAATTAAAAAAGACTAAAATTTAGACCCATCTCATTGGACATAAAGCACAGGCTTTTGTTTGCACACACTAATGGTCTTCAGAAACAGAACCATAGATCTGTTCCGATAACTGAGGTGCAGAGACATGGACTTAACTAGAGACTTTCCTGTGTTATCTTGAAATCTGCACAAGGTTTAGGTCTCCATTTAGCAACAAACCCTCATGTCCCTCATAGTTGAACACGTGACTTGTCCTCCCTTTGCTTTTGTGTGGGTTTAGAGAAAATAATCATTGTCCCAGGTCGTGGAACCCTGCAATGACTGTCCTACTCCAAATCCCAAAACAACGAAAAGCCATCACTCTCAGTACAAAGGGCATAACACACACACACGCGCGCGCACGCAGACGGGGTGTAATGTTAACTCTTCCAGACAAGAGTGTGTGTGGTTCTTTATAGCCAGCAGCTATGTTAGGAAGCTAGGGCTGGCATGTTGACTCCGTTTCTAACCTCATGCTGTAGGCTCCAGCCCCCAGCTCCTGCCCGATACCGGACAGGCTGGCATCGAAGTCGTGCACAAGCCCCGACTCGATGCTGGCGTCGTCCATCTTCAGCACCCAGGCCATCGGCCCCAGCTCCTTGTCCTCGGCTTCTACTCGGAGGGCCGCCAGCTTGCTTCAGGTACGAGAGGTCGGCTAGCCAGGAAGTGGGCTCTGCAGCTTCTGAGTGATACCGTGAAAGGAAAGTTATGCTGCTAGCCTGCTAGCCGCTCCTTGGCAAGCTAGGCAGGCGAATTGGTATCTTTCCACAGACACTGGATGGATCGCCATATTTTCACTCGGGATTTCTTTAGTCACACAACTGGTAGACTGTCTGGAAGTAAAGATAAGTTAGTCCACTTGGCTAGCAAACGTTAGTCGTGATTGAAGATGTGAGGTGATTCCCTGCATGTTAACGTTAGCTAACAGTTCGCTAGCTTTACGAATGCAAATTATGTAGACTAGCGTGAATCCAACAGCTCCGTTATTATCCCATGTACACTGTCTTCAAACAGTCGAGCTAACGTTAGTACACGAAAATGCAACAAGCAGAGAAAATGGGTTTGTTTTAGTCCATACGCCGCATCCCACAAAGCGTCCGCACAGCTGTTGCTACCTAGCTATCAGGCTAACTAGCATCAACTTCACTTGCTTCGAATCTGACTGTGAGATGTCCGGTGACCTAAGCGCTCTCCATTGGCGCTTCCTGAACCATCCCAGATCGCTCTCCTCTTCTCATCGCGGTGCTAGAACCACCGCTGAAGCTCCCAGTCCTTGAGACGCAGTCCTTAAACCATCCAAAGTGCAGCGGTTGATATAAAACCAGGCATCAACATGGCTCCCTCAGCATACAGTCTGTCTGTCTGTGAAGCCTGCAAGGCTGCCACCGCCAGCCTCAGGAAGGATGCCACGACGGCGTTCAGCCAATAAGAGCCAGCCTTCTGTGCCCAGCGCAGGGGGATTAGCCAATCAGAGGCCTCCGAGCTTCCGTCATTGTGTCCAACTGTTGTTGTGCTCTGCCTCCCAGAAACTACAAAGCATCCACAAAACTGAACACTTGGGGAGAAATACTGTAGATATGCAACGAACCCACACAGAGACAGGGCTCATTGGTCCAAAAGTGAGACGATGCAATAACCAACAGTTATTAACATGTATTATACGGTAAAAATCTGTAAACGTAACATTACACCCTTAAAAGTTATGAGGTTCATACCGTGTGCAACCGCTGCTGTCGTGTCTCTGTACGGGGGCTCGGAAGTTTTCAGTGTAAAGCTGCCAGAACAACATCGTGGCCAGACAACAGCTGACTCACTCCAGATAAACACGACTCGGGGTACTGAGGAGGTCCAAATAGGAGCTCATGTCTGTTTCGTGTCAGTGTCGAAGAGAGTTCGCTCCAAAGATTTTGCTTACATGATTGTCTGGTTGATAATTATCCACCGGTTGAACCCTGGACGTGGCGCGCGGTCAAGTTGCAGCGTTTTTCTGAGAAGGGGGCACACGCGCTATTTTTGCTCGTGTGTGTGTGTGTGTGTGGGGGGGACTTATTACTTACTTTCTGTCCCCGTCTGACTTCTCAGACCAAACAAATTTAGGGTAAAACGTCAACACAGAGATTAAGCAAAACGTAAAGTATAAAAAACTGGATTATTACTGATGCATTAATGTGTAGGCAGCATTTGAGTTCAAACTTTATAGACCAGTCCCCCCCAAAATACACCATTTCCTGTAAGTTTTTGTTTTCCTTCAACCTGATCCCTTTATCATTTGGTGATTTTGGGATTATCTCCTTAACCACCAGGTTGGGAACCACTTGAGAAAAATTTAAAACCTCATGTGTATCAAAGTGTAGCTGTATAAAATAGAGTTACTGCAAAAGCTTTTCTGGAGTAACCCTAATCTTATATGTTTTAAATTTAAGTGGATCTCCTGGTTTAACAGGTGGACATACATGCAACTACTTGAGATAGTTTCCACTGATCCTGGGTCAGTTAGACACAGGCAAACAGTTTACAACCAAAAGTTTTAAAGTGTTGAATTGCTTGGGCAGTACTGCGATACATTAAGACCAACATGTTTAGTATATTACTTCTGTGCCTAACATTTCTTTCCACTGCTAAAATTCAAGAGGCAGGGCTTGTGATCTGTACAAGTTGATTTTATTGTAAGCACAGCTTTGTAAATGCACAGAGGAAACACAACAGTGATAACTAGAATGTTACAAGGAGAAGGAAAGAAAGACGCAATGAAGAGAAGAGAAAAAAGGATGACAAGTTTCTTTTAGAGCTGTAAATAATAAATTTCTACAAATTTCTCAGCAGAGAAAACATAAGTGTGAGAGAGAGAGACTACGTCACACGCAACAGAGAGAGAGAGAAAATAAAAACAAGAATGGGCACAGGTGCACTTGTGCACCCTGCCAGGGGACTCTCCTAAATGACACCGTTATTGGATTTTCCATTTTAATATCATATATAGATACATATCCACTATGTGATAATAGCCATGTCCTGTCATACTTCATGTAGTAAGCAGCACGCACCCATTTCCCCCCGTGTTGCCCAAAAGTGGACTGAACCAAGATGAGCTGGGAGAAACAGAGGACACCATGGGTTTTTCTGAAAGGGGCAAATATTGTTCACATTAATTTAAAACCCCAGTCACACTGTTCTGACTGTCAATAGAACCCCAATAAAAAGTTATTTTTAAAAATTTAGTCTCATGCACAGCCAAGCATACAATGCCTCCTATACGTTGGAATCTGCCTATGTACTGTATTTGCCAGTATGACTTGTGTTAATGCTGCGCAGGGTTGCTCGGTCGTACCTTTTAGGCTAATCAGCACCTTTCTGAAAGAGAGACAGTGTGTGTGTGTGTGTGTGTGTGTGTGTGTGTGAGTGTGTGTGTGAGAGAGAGAAAAACCTCAGACAATAAAAGCTGCAGTAAAACCTCATTGTGTAAAACAAATCCAAACTATGACACAATGTAAATTTACATTCCTGTCTACCTGGCCCCAGTTACTCACTGTTGAAAGAAAGACACAAGGCGGCACCATTCGTTTGTCTCAGACCTGTTCCATGAACCTTAGTCCCCAAAAATAAGAACCATGCAGTTGCACCACTTTCTGTTGACATCAGGATGTTACTCAGAGGGGATACTGTTGTTGTCGGGAGCTGCAGAGGACGGACTTTCATATCTTCATCCTTGAGTGATAAGTGACTGGGTGGAGTATGTAACTGTTTATGTGTAATCCATATTTAAAGGTTCAGTTAAGTCTGTGAGTAGAGTGGATCCTCAGCAATGGTCAGGAGGACTCCAACACTCCTCTCTTCTACACCACAACTGCCATCTTGCAATGGGACAGGAAATGTATGAGGACTCAGTGTACCGGTGTGTGTGTGTGTGTGTGTGTGTGTGTGTGTGTGTGTGAGTGCAAGGGTACGTGTGAATGTAAGCAGTTTGCTCCTGTGAAAGAGGGTTAGCGTTGCATGTGTTTTATTCTCGGTCCCTGTGGGTGTGAGCTCATGAACAGATGTTTATGTCTGGTGGGCAGAGTTGCAGTTCTGTGGTTGTCCAGTGGGAGGGCACTGTGTCTCCTATAGGCCCTCAGACGGGGGCTCGCTGCCGCTGGAGCCGGACTGTGCACGCTTGATGTACAGATTCAACAGTTTCAGCTATAGACAGAAAAACAGACAGAGGACAGACATGAGAATGTGTCTATGGAGATTGCAACTCTTAAAAGGTGTTTATTGAGGTAAAACTCTTGTAGTTTTTTGAGTGCGTTCTCTTTGTCTTTACATGCCAAGTTATTGCAACTTAGTGGGTTAAAATATCTTAAAGGTTAAATATACTATTTTTTTAAACATTATTATAGCAGCAAACAAAATATTTGCTATGTAAAGATATGATGGAGGAATGGCGTCCTGAACAGAGACTGACGTCACACACCGTCTGTGTTGTAATCTGAGCTGCTCTGTTCTATGTTTTTGTAGCCTGGGCGGCTCTGCGTGCATGTTAGTTCATTAGAGTCCCTCTCTGTCCTCCTCATGTCTGTTTTCAACATGGTGGTCTAGTAAGAAACGATCTCATATTATAGCTACAAAGTGAACTCAAATATGTTTCTGAAAACATTTCAAGTGAGAAATAGGCTATGCAGTAACAGAATATTGATTCATATTTGATCAGCACTGCCTAATTTAACAGTTTGATCAGTTCTTCGTGAGCTCGGTGTTTTCATGTGTATTCAGATGCACTTTTTTTTCTTTCCAACTTTACTGAGGGAACGATGAATGCATTTATTTTGGTCTGAGATGCTGGTGCTCTCGTGTTACATCTAGTAGCAGTGATACTTAACCTTTCAGCGTTTTTACTGTTTAAATTGGCAAAAAATGACCAATGTTGACTGATGCTTTCACGTCACTAGCTGGCACTGCTAGAGCTGAGCCCACTACGTTATGGTCATATGCGGTATATATACTATTGCTTGGATGTAACAGTCCATGCCAGGTTGACCCCCGCTCGGGTTGGCTTAACATCAAACACTATAAATACAATTTTTAACCCCTTTAAGTAATTTCATTACACTATCTATCAGGGTTTTGCATGCTCGTTCACATTCTACTGTCTAATCTATTAATAAAAGTTTCAATACAGAAACAAAAAGCTTATACAAAAATTCATTTCAATGGAGGAAGATTAATTACTTAGAATCGATGGAAGTAAAAGAGTGTTATGGTATTGCATAAAAATATTACAAAAAGAAAAAAGAATGGGTCTCGTCAAACTGTTCTACCATTAAAACATGGAAAAAGTGTTTGCCATAATTTTTTGAATGTCGGAACATATCTAAAAGTATCTTAAGATGCCAGATTCCAGCCTGTTAAAAACGCCATAACTTGGTGTGTAATGACATAAAGACCTTAGATGGTAACATGAGAAAGGACACATTTTTAGCCAACTGGCTTGTGATAAAGTCCATGTTTTCGAATGCTTATAAGTCAGGTTACCTTGCTGCTAGAGAGTTGGCTGAGGTGCGGTTTGAGGTCCTCTCCGATCACTGCGTAAATGGCCACCAAGCAGAACACGCAAGCTTTCCTCACACTGCTCTCAGAGTTGTCATAACCCTGTTCAACCAGATAAAATACATTACAAACCTGCAGGACAACCTGTTCAAAACAAAGGAGTCAGAGAAAGTATTCATGCGTGTGGTGTGGATGTGTGTGGGAATCGTGCTCGATTGTGATTTTCAGCATCAAAACTAAGTGTCAAATACATGATATCTCTGTGTGTGTGTTACCTGTATGAGTCCTGGCACTATCTCAGGCAGCAGGCTGATCAGGCCCTCGCGGGGAACCCTCTCCACCACTTTGGTCTGCATCTTGATGGCAGCCAGGTTGATGGGGTAGTCAGCTGACTGGATGATGGGACACAACACCTTGATACACTGGTCTGGACTGATGGACAACGCCAACATGGCTGCCGTCTCCTCTGCTGCTCGTACCACCTTCAGGAACACACAAAGACATTAGCAGTATTACTACAAAACAAGAAAATGGGCTCAGGTCATGCATCGTCTGTGTTAATGTGATGGATTTATATTAATTTAAATTGGGTAAATATGACCATTTCATAATGATACGGCAGACTTGCACATGTATTTATTCTACTATTAATTTGATTGTCCATATATAAACTCAAATACAACTTTTCTACCATCCCTTCATGCCCTCCGAAGTTCCCAAGAAAAAGTTTTAAATGAACAAATTTGTGTGTTTGAGTACACATACCTCCTTGTGGGGGTCTTTGTGAGCCTCTAGGGCCTTCATGATGGTGAGCTCTGCGTAGTTTTTGAACCTCCAGGGCTGCTTGCTAAGAATCTCCCTCAGCACCCGTAGAGCCAGCGTTCGGATGACATGCTGGGAGAGTTACAAAGATTTAGGTTTAAAGGGAAGGAATTCAGACACATTTTCACAGGTTTGTCACAGAAAAGAGGGTTTTTACCTCTCTGTCACCCATTGTTTCAAGCAGGAGCAGCAGGATGGTCTTGAAATGTTCATCCCACACCTGCAGGGTGTTTTCTCGAATCAACTTCAGCAGTTCACACAGCGCTGCCTTCCTCTCCTCAATGCGCTCGTTGTGATTGGACAACTCCTTCAGCAGCTCGGCCACCAGCTCCGATTGGTCCAGGCTGCTATCTGTTAAAACAAAATAGGAAAAAAAGCAATTATAATATGATTGGTTTTGTGTGATTCTGTGTGCTTCTCTGTCCCTCTGTCTGTGTACCGTCAGTGAGATGCTCAGAGTCGTCCATGCTGGTGTCTTTGCGGCTGTGTTTGAAAGGAGAGTCCAAGAAGTGCTCACGGGCTCCTCGGGGGCTGGAGGAGAGCAGGGGGGTGTTGAGAAGGGATGTCTTGTTATCCAGAGCCATGCGGCCTCCGTCCATCAAGTCTGACACTCTGCCGTCCGTCCCACTGTCCCCCTGCACAGATGCAATTCAACTGTTAAAGAGGCTCAGACTTTCAGGTCACTTCCACAGCTGTATTTTACTGTTGCCTTTTATTTCTCATCTGTTCCACATTCACGCCAACATCACAACCAAAGAAAGAGGTGGTAACATTGACTTAAAGTTAATCAGGGTTTTTTCTGGCTCAGAAGTGGCCTTTGGGGGGTGACTAGGCACAACAGAGAGCACAATTGGTTTGCGTACAGTTAGGGCTGGGTGATTAATTTATCACGAAAAAAGGTTTCATTTCCTGCTTCTTCCCAAAATGTCTTTGGGGGGCGCCAAAAATTTCTCTATGCAGGAAAAACCCTGTTCATCCTACATCACCAAAGCTACACCCATGGAGGACAAAAACAAGTTAATTCCATTTGTCTGACTGCAATTCATAGAGCTCACAAAGAAATAATTGATTATGAACACTGTTAGTCAAACTTCACCTCAAAACAGGACAAAAGAGGCTAATTTTACCATAATAATGGTTTTTTTTTCCTTATCCAAACTGAGGGTCAGAACAGAGGGGTATTCTCTACAGATTGTTGCTCTCTGTTATATAAATAAAATTAACCTGATAAACATGTTTTCACTCTTCTTTTATTCGGGAACTGCTAAAATATATCACATCACTGTTTTACCTCACAGGCTGACTTGCATATACCGCGGTTACCAGGTTATCTTGCAAATTTATAAAGATCGATATACTGTAGCTTGTTTGAAAAAGTACTTTTAAACAGTTGATGCTCAGCAGATGGATTTAATATGAGTTAAGCTTTTTAATTCATGTTAAATGAGGTTAATCTGCTTTGCTTTCACACCACAAACAAGGTGAACCAGAGTTTGCTTGGAATTGGACCAGGAGCCTCCTTTTTTGGCAGCCTCGGTCTAATTGTTTTGTCTGCACGAGAGTTTAAATGACGACAGCTTCCACATCAGCACTAAACAGGTTAGGTGTGAAAGCACCCAAACCACTGGGCTGCATTTTGTCTTAGCGGGTACAGAAAACCAAGGAAATACACATTAATTTCACTTTCCAGATGTATTAATCTGGATCACTTTAAGGTACAGAACCAGGAAATTTGCCTTGTTGTCAGCATGTTGTTCTCTAGATTTGATTAAAAAAAAACAATCCAGTGTTGTTTATGAAACACCTCGTTTCTGTGAGTATTTACACTAAATGCTACCATCTGGGTGGTGATGTGATGAGTCAGGTGTGTTGTGACTGATTGATGACATGTGGGCTGATAGATGCAACTCATTAGGAAAATGTCAGGAGGTCACACCTCTATACTAGAGCACACTGTGTCCTTAAAAAAGGGGGCCGGGGTTGTCAGGAGACATGACATCTGAAGTTGGAATTTTTGGACTGAACGAGCACCGTATCTACAAGCACTTGAGAAAATACAAAAGGGAAGCTTCTTGTAGCCAAAATTCCCTCAGCGTAATTTTCAGCAGCTGGGATCACAACAAACAATAAACATGATTTTATCAGAGGCTGTAGAGGACGGTAGGAAGTTCACAGTCATCTGTCCCATAAACACTTAATGTATATCGCTCAGTTCCCACACTACAAGAGGGTGGTGGAACAGATCACATGTCAGGGTCAGATACAGTACATGTCGGTAGCTACATTTGTGTGTTTGTGTGCTGTTTATGGCTGCTTGTGTGAAGACGGCATTAAACATGCTGCTGTTTAAGAGGTGTCTTTTTTTGGTTATATATGTAGGGTATGTATTAGGGTATATAGGGTATTGTATGTCTCCACGCACCAGTCAAGTTGTACTTTACAGCCATGTCTGTCCAGACTCATAATATATGTAGTGACTGATAGAGAGCTTCGTCACATGGTACACCAACAATCACCTGAAGCTCAATATCAGCAAAACCAATTAGCTTGTGGTGGACTACAATGCTGCAAATATAGATGTCGCTGCAAAGAAGCTACAAATTCTGAAACATGGATGGAAACTTGGATTTTCCAAACATTTCAATAGCCCACCCTGAACAGGTCATGAGGGGCTTACAGCTATGCTTCATAGACATTTTTCACAGCAGCCATTTTGGCAAGAAATAGTAGTGTAAACAGGTGTTCCCAATGATGCTAATTAAGGTTCTGTTCCATTCAGGCCAAACACAGTCAGGGTGCTGCTTTTGTACATGTTGGCTCACTGGATAGGTTCTGCCACACTAAATGGGACTTAACCTTAATAAATGTTTATTAATTACATCTGTGTTTACCTGTGATTTCATGTCAATATGGCTGCTGTGAAAAAGGTCCATTTCTCTAGCAATATTAAGCACCTTTATTGATCTATATCCATCAGCGTCAATGCACAACGCCTCCTGCTGCACAACACTGCATAAAATATAGCCCCCAGCAGGGAATGAAGGCTAATTTTATTTCTGAAGAATTTTGTCTTTACAGCATGGCTACACACTAAGATCTGACAGAGCAATTAAATGCATTCAAGCAAAATTCTTCTTTTCCAACTGCTTTCCCCAATTTCTGCCTTCAACAACTGACTTGACTAGTTTTGTTATATTTCATGAAGGAGTTCCCAAAGCTGGCAGCTTGGTAATTTTTAATCCTGCTCTTGCTATCCTCCACGCAAACGTCTGTAAATGTTTCATGTTTGTTCTCTTCTTAAGTCATGTCACCATGTCTGATTAAGAAAATGTTGTGCTATGTCAAATCTCACTTAAAACCAAAAATGTTGCTGAGAAAGACAGAAGAGAAACACTTGCATTAACAGATACGACATCCATCTGCCTCCTCTACTGACCTCCTCTCCCTCGCGCCGCTGGACTGGTTCGTTCATGTCCTCTTGGCTGCGAACGCTGAAGTTCTGGATCGCCTCGGTGACACCTTTCAGTGAGCTGTAGATATCCTCTGAGTTCATGTTCTCTGTGTCGTAGTCAAATGCACTGCACACAAATGAGAAAGGAAAGTCAGAGCAGCAGGATTACAGCTGAAGTGAGTTATCAAACTGATAAATATCACCCCATATATACCCAACAAATGTATTACAGGAGGTGTTACATGAGGAACACTTTTTTTTTACTGCACATTTAGAATAAATCTGAAAAGTGGAAAAAAGTCATTTCAAAATTACATCAAAACTACAAAAACAATATTAGTCATATATGCATAACTGTGCATCCAAAAACAAACTTTATATCAACTAGAGACATAAAGAAGAAGAGACACACTTTGTTATACTGTAACTAACTAATGTGGGTTAATGAACAGACTTTGTAGACTTCACTCTTTTCTATTGTATACATATTGACTTGTGTTCATGCTAATATGTCAATGATTGTTAGATGGATTTATCATTTTAATGAATTTTGGTAAGTGGAGATTGAAGGCCTGTCTGTGTTTAGTAAGAGAACTGTGTGTGTGGTACCTTGGTGAGGGGGTGTTCTGGGAGGTGTTGGTAGGAGAAGTGACTGGGCTGGACCAGCTGGCTGGAGATCGGGGGGTGTGGCGCATCAGAGGGCTGCCCATTGGTGCCTGAGGAAGTGACAAAAACTTAAAAACGTTAAAAAAAGAAGTATGCCATTAATGTTACAGTATAATGATTGAATTGATTGTACCATGTGTGTCTGAAACGCTCCCTGCTCTCATGTGGACTGACAGAGTTGGTTTGTTTGTGCGTATGTTTTACCTGTGCTACATTGCCAGTGTTCTTCACGTGGTTTTGAAGCAGCTTTGTGGCCCCGTCCTGAAAGGTTTTGGGCAGAGCTGCCAGCAGCATGCTGAACTCGGGAGTGTTGAGCTGGAACAATGAGATTAGCACCGACTGGGCTGCCTGCAACACACAGAACACATCCTTTTCAGATAGAAAGACTTCTGTAAGAATCTCCACAGTGTTTCCTGTGTTTTTTACAGTAACTTGTGAATTTACTGCTGGAATAATTTTTTGAGGTGGCCTTTGAGTAATGTAGTGTCAGGTTTGTTTGTCAGCACCTTTCTGACATCAGAGCTTTTGGGCTCAGTCGTCCAGGTGATGATGCGGGAGACGGCCAGCCTAGTCTCACTGGAGTTCACAAAGTCTGGAGCTTCCATCTGTAACGTCAGTGTCTCGATATACTTGAGAATGGCCACCTTCACCTAAAATACAAAAACACACATTTCAAGAATCTTTAGTAAGCCGATTGATAACAAAGACTGCATGGCCAATATTCACCTGCAGAAACACAAATATAATATAATACAACTAAAAACACACACGCATGAGAAAGATATCAACAACATTCACAGTCAGAATGAACAAACAGCAGATTGTGCATCTTTGGCAGGTCTGAAAATCAAATGATGAATCAGTGAGGGACAGTCAAAGATCTCATGATCATGCTTTGTAAAAACAAAGCAATCAAAAAGAAAAGAGATGAGAATACAAAGGAACCAATAAATGCAAACATTCACTGCAGGCTCCGAAACGCCACAATAACTGACCCCTGTCCTGAGTTTGCTCCATCTCCCCCTCCTTCGTCTCACTACATATGCACCTGAAGGACCAGAACTTCCTTCACCTCACTTAGCAGCATTGTGCGCGCCACATAATTGCTCCCCCCGGAGCGCACTGACCTGGGAGGACTGGCTCCAGGCTGTGGCCTGCTCGTCTAGAGAGCAGGCGTGGCGCCGCGCTCTGGGGGGGAACAATTTTACCCCGGACCCTCCCCTGCCTCGCCCTCGCCCGCAACACGAGCTCCGAACAGGCTTCAGAGAGAGAGAGGAGGAGAAGCACCGCGTCAATCAACGGAGAAAGAAAGAGGGACGGGGGCAGGGGAGACAAGAGACGAAGAGGGAGGGAGGGAGGGAGGATGCAGAGTTTAAGGGGAGTTAAATGATTGGGAAGTAGGCTTGGGTGATACTAAAATTTTATGCCATTATTCTGAAAATCTGGCAATACACAATGTAATCGTTTAGGCCACATAATGGCAGCAAACAGCTCCAATGGCTAGTTATGCAACATAAATAAAATCAGTGGTTTATGAGGCTTCATGCAACAGTTTATATGCTCGATAAATGGATGACTGCTGCACTTTGTAATGTCTACACTTACTTTTACCCTGGTTGAACGGAACGTGAATGAGTTGATCTTGCAAATCACGTCTGCATACACATGCAGTATCTTTAAGCTGCCATTTGCTGTTATTGATATATTTTTTCTGTTTTTTGGCAAGTTCAGTGAGTTGCATGTCAGAAAAATCCAGCTACTTCATCACGTTTGCAAAAATTGCTTTTTATCCACCACTGCCATAAAGCAATCCTTCTCACTGATTTGCCGTCAAATATATTTCTACTGTCTCATGGTAAATATTGTCAGACTGCCCTCCCCTAACCTGTGATATGAGCCGTGAGGTCATGCTATGAGAATAACAGAATTTATAAGTCTGAGAACAATGTTTGTGGTCTATTAAGAGTTCCTTCAGGCCAGAGAGGGTCCACTCTTTAAATAGACTTTTCTTACTGCATGAAATTTTGTGACTACACAAAACAACCTTATATTTGTTGATATATTTTGTATGATTAGCTGAAAGTAATAATGCTACACGATAACAGTGATAAAACTTCAAGTCAAAATGAAGAACAGAATAGTCTTGAGGAAATTTATATGTGGGACGGGGGGGTGAAATTGTGGTGCTGATAATATCTTTCATTACCAAAGCAAAGTTGAAGGCGGACTGAAAGGAATGAAAAAGTCATGAGAATGGTGTAAAACATCGGGCAGGAAAGGGTGTGGTAAGGGGCAGTGAGACAGAGAAGTGAAGAGGTAGGGACAGCCAGGAGTGAAGGGTGAAGTGAGGGGGAGGGGAAAGGTAAGGAGGGTGTAGATGATACTGGTGAGGCAGCAGAAGGGTTAGTGAGACAGAGGCAGGAGGAAAGTATGAGATGATGGATAAGGAGGTAGAGGAGGAAAGCTTGACGGGAGTGGCCACACTGCAAGAAAGCCAGTGGGGTGGCTACATCAAATCGCTATCCAATCACAGCCCAGGGTTCAGGGTTTCGTGGGGTTTTAGGAGACAGCGCCAGTATGTGCATGCATGACGTCACACACCATGGTTACACAGTCCTGAGTTTCCAGCCTTTTGTCCATCCTTCCTTCCCTTACACACACACACGCACGCACGCACGCGCGCACACACACACACACGCACGCGCACACACACACACGCTATGAATGTCCTTTACCTTGAGGTTGGGTGTCTGTGTCTGGTCCACAGTGAACCTCATGAGAATAGTAAACTGGAGGTCATTGGGGAAAGACTCTCTGTCAGAGGAAAAAAGAAATCCTCATTAAACTTCCGGCGCACACAGAAACACACATCAAAAGAAAAAGGATCTTGAAAGGTTAAGACATGACTATTATTACATGGTGAATCCATTTGTGTTACCATCCATTCTCTTGCAAAAACTTCCATTTGTATGTGTTTAAAAACACAAGAGAGAAAAGGTAGCATTGATCCTCAGGGATCTTTTTTTAAATATCTATATGTAACATAATCTGAGCGTAAACTAGCTCATCTGAGCTTTCAAATGCATCTCACCAGCGAATAAGCTGACCTTTTACACATACTATTCCCAAAAGTCAGTTAAAGTCAGTCAGTTAAAGACTGATCAAATAATATCCAGCAGGTTATTTATTTATTTTTTTAAAGATTATTTTTATTTTATTTTTTTATTTGACAGAGACAGAGCAGAGAGGAAAGGGGGTAGAGAGAGAGAGAGAGAGAGAGAGAGAGGGGATGACACGCAGCAAAGGGCCACAGGCAGGAGTCGGACCGGTGGCCGCTGCAGAGGAATGATACCTCAGCACATGGGGCGCCCGCTCTACCAACTGAGCCACAGGGACACCCCCAGCAGGTCATCTTTAAAGTCCTGAACAAAAAGTTCTAAGTCTCTGCAAAACGGTCTATTTTGGGCTCAACCACTGATCTTCTGGACTGTCCTCTTTTAAGAAGAGATGGATTAACTTGGCTTTCACAACAGCTAAACGGATACTACTGTGACACTGGAGGAAAAAAAAAGAAGCCCATCCCTTATGAAGAATGGACTACAACAATGGCGCAACTGGCTGCTTATAAGAAGGTGACATTCTCGATTGAAAAAGCTCAGTCCGTTTACATGGGACCCTTCCACCAGCGGGCTACACGTAACTTAAAGGTCAATCTAGTAACCAAAGTACTGCTGTACATAATCCTGGGGAGGATGCCAGTGTGAGTGTTATGTGTGCCAGTTTGTTAATGTGTATAAAAAAAGAGAGAGCTTCCATTCTCAAAGATAATTTTACTATGTAATTATGTTACCCATGCGGCAACAACTCCTGTGCCCTAATGTCAGTCTGTATGCAAGTGTGACACCAACCGTGTGACATCCAAGGCTCTCTGAACTTTGGCCTGTACGGAGCCCAGCAGGTCAGCTCCCATCTTCTTCAGCAGCTGTGTCAGCAGGACGAACAACCAGTCCTGCAGATCCTCCTTATGGACCTGGATGAAATCTACAAGTGTCTCCAGGAACATACTGAATACCTACACACACAAAAAGTTCACAAAGTTTGGGTCAGGGACTCAGTCATTTAACACATCACTTTTTAGGCAGACATGCATGCATACAAGTAGTCCTGCATTTACAGGGCATTTACGGGATAAGGTTATGTGCTGAAAAAGTATTATGAGAGGTTAGTGGTTATTCACGCATCACTGCAGAAGTACACCTTTATTCCCAATCACCAATTAAACTTAAAATCACTCCAATTAATAATAATATGAATATTAGAAGACAACCACAATGAGACAGTTAATTATTTGACAAAAATGAACATCACCAATAACACCAATCAGACTGTGCAGTGTCCATCTCTACATGCCAGCAGAACAGTATAGTCACAGGCAACATTATGAGGTAGTTAGTTTGTGAGTGATTGTTATGTTGTTGCCCTGATAACTGATTATCCAATCAGATTAATGAAGCAGATATCCAAACATAAATACAGTAACACTGACTGGCCAAACTTACTCTCTACAGAGAGTTCCAGGGTGAGGTGGCATGGGGGAGAGAGAGACACATCTGTTAGCATCCTGAGAAAAAAAATACCTCAATGTACTCAGAGTGTTTGCTGACAATCTTGACTTTCAAGCCGCACTTTTAATGCAACATTTGCACAATGGACATAGAGTCAAACAGGTAAGAGCGACACCATCTTTAAAAATGTGAGGTGCACAAAAGGAAAGACTTGAGAACTGAGAGAGGAGTTGGAAAAAACATGGAAGATGAAAAGTGGGAATGGTGTGGGATTGAGAAGATGAAGACAGGATCCATGGGGAGATGCAGTACCTTGAAGGAGGCTGAGCTTATACCGGATTCTGCCGTGCCGTACACCCTGCCGGAGTCTCGCTGCAATTCATCAAATCGTCAAACGTCAAAGTTTGAAAGTGGGAGGGCTCTCACACACCTTACGACATGTGTGAGGCAACGGACACTTAAGAGACGGCCAAAGAGAAGTGGCAGTGTTAGAGAGGGCGAACCGCAGCTGGTTAGTCAGAGAGAAGAGCTGGCAGCCCACATATCTGTGTGTATATTTAAGTGTGTGTGTGTGTGTGGTCAGTGTTGTCGCTTCAGAGTGCAGAGAGGGAAAAAGGAGAGTGAGTGGTAGTGAATGCAGTGAGCACAGCCAGCAGACTGGCTGCTGAACAGTGATAGAGCAATCCCACAGGACGGCGGAGAGTGTGAGGTCACACGCACACTCAGGCGTGGCATGCCGTTAGAAAACAGTCTGTCGCACACTCTGCATGCCTTATGTTTGAGTGTGTATCTCTGTTTGTGTGCACACATTGTGACCTGTTTATGTCATCTTTATCTCTAAACTTATTCAAAAGAACATCTGAAACGTGTGTGTGTGTGTGTGTGGGGGGGGGGGGGGGGGATTTAAAAAAATATAGCATT
>JBBPCS010000037.1:1292624-1313934 GCA_037974645.1 Hollardia meadi
CCCCCCCCCCCCCCCCCCCCAGCCAGGGACCGGCCCCCAGAAGGACAGGAGATAGCGGACCCCCGGCCCGAGACCAAGACCCCGCACGCACGAGACCCCAGCCTGCGACCCCGGAAGGCAGGCCACCGCCCCGGGGTCGCCGCTGGCACCCCAAGGGCAGAGCCGACACAGAATGGCATACACAACACACACACACTCCTATTATGAAACTTAAGTGAGGGAGGTGATGTCATCAGTCCTTTTCCCGTGCTGCGTGTGTGTGTGTGCATGCGTTCATTATGTTACCATAACATCTGGTTTCCTTGGCAACAACGACAATACTCAACAGGAAAAATGACAGGGGGGCATTGTTGCACACAATGTCATCACAGTAGTAAGGATGAACACACACACACACACGTTTCCATCGCTTTTGGGGACATTACATACAACCTGGAGACCTACCCCAACCTTAACCTCGACTTGCCTAATCCTAACCCCGTAACCTAAACCCAACCTTAAACCAAGTATTCACCAAAAATTTTAGGATTTACGTTATGGGGACTTGCGTTTGGTCCCCATTAGGAAAGCGAGTCCCCTCAACCTGAACAGATTTTTGTCTCAACAACTTGTTCAACAGGACAATCAAACTGGCAAACTAAACTGCTGGTGGGCAGCTATCACAACACTTTATTACATCTGTCACATTGCAAACAAGAAAGTATTATTGAGTCAGAATACAGCCTTAAGTAATCTGATGTTTCACTTCCATTTTGGGAGTTACTATGCACAATGGCTAACAGCACAGTGTCAGTTTACATGCACATACAGCGTGATGGCAGCAGCCCTGTACAAGGAGTCAGTGCTGTAGATCAATACAGTCACTCAGTCTCAATGATCTCATCTTCCTCCCCTCTGAGTGTGTGTGGGAGGAGGGTGGGTGCAGGGAGAATGAGAGAGCACAGGAAAAGAGAGATGGAAGTCAGATGGAGGGAGGGAGGGAGATTCCGGAGCCAGCAGTGGCTCAGAGAAATGTTTTTACCATCACACTTCCATTACACACACACTTATACACAGAGACGAGAAAAGACAGTGAGCGAGATAAAGAGTGATTGTGTGTGTGTGTGTGTGTGTGTGTGCGTGCGTGCGTGCGTGCGTGTCTCTACACGTGTGGTGGCAGATTTTCCACAGTGTGACAGGTCCAGTCATCCCAGAGCTGCGCTGCAGGATTGAGTGTATTTGTTGGGGACAGGAGCCAGTCTGGCTGACAAAGACAGCTGGTGACACCTTAAGCAGGCACACACAAGGGCTGGCACTGACATAGCAGATATACACACTCACAGAGCATGAAACCTGATACAAGATTTGTACACAAGGGCATGAATGTGAAGTGTGGTTTTGGGGTGTAATAGCCAGAGCCACAGTATGGCAGACAATTCAAAACCTAAATATAGAAACTAAAGGTTGGATAAACAGTATAATAGAGAGGTGGGGGTGGTACCAGGCTTTAGAGTAGTGGTGCTGGTCTGTCTCAGGAGAACCACAAAGTGGAAGAACATGAGCTAGATGCTGAAGAGTCACACAAACTAACACTATTCATGCAATAGCACTGATAAGTGTTGTTGAGTACAGTTTGGGAAGTAGTACCGATACTATCACTCCATGCTTCAGATAATGGAAGGATGAACATTTACCTTTAAACCAGATGAATTGAAAAAAGAACTACTAAACTTAAAAAAGTATTTGTGTTTCAAAAAGCAGTTTTTACTTCAGCATTTCAGAAGCATGAAAAAAAATGCACCAATTCAAGTGTGCAAACTCAATTAAAGAAAGAACAAGAACATTTCATGAATGAGTCGCATTGTAAATAGAGAATAAGGTTTTCAGCTTGAGGAAAAGTTAAATATCTCACCTGTGCCCAGGTATCCTTTGAACCGCTCTCCCATGCGGTCCACAAAGGCACCACAGATGTCTATACCCAACAATGCCACCTACAAAACACAGATTGAGAGAGAGGCTAAGGTTATACTGGATCATACACAATAATCATACACAATTATCACACAATATGAATGGTTTCAAGCACATGACATTTCACAGCAGTTTCCTGTACTTTTTATTTAAAAACCGGAGTGCATTTCAACCAGTCTGCTTACACATTATCCACAGTACCAGCACTGATAGCAAGACACATGCTTAAGATTAAATTAGGTTGTTACTGGAGAGGTTTTAGCCAAACTTTAAGTAAGTAGTGATCTCTAACTGTCTCCTGAGTTTTGCTGACTCTGCAGACAGCTGAGGCTGTGATAGGTATTGCTGTCATGTTCAAGGAATTAAAGTCTCTCTTTGTCACCCTTTCAAGATGCAGGTCAATCAGCCTGCCAACAGCTTTTTAAACCAGTTTGACCCCCTAAAACTCTGAGCCTTGTTGTGCAAGATATTTGACACAAATATGAACAGGAACTGATTCGTACTGAGCCACCTGAGAGTCAAATGGGGGGGGGGAGGGGGGATTAAAATAGAAAAAATACTAACCCTAGTGCATGGTTTAGCAGTTTGTGAAATAAAATTCCACTTTTATTCTGAAAGACAGATGTCCAAAATGAAAGTCCCATTTTTTCCCCCATTGCCCTTTCTAACCCTCTCTGCAGATTCAAGAGGTTGTCCATCAATGGTGTTTCTCCTATCTGGTGATGATTAAGGCAGCTGCAGACTAACTGAGCAGGAGGAACGCTATTGGTACTCGATACCTTTAAAGTACCGACCGAAATAACCAAGAAACATGTAGAATTGAAACTTCTCCAGTCAAACGATACCTGCATAAAATCCTTTTTGTACCCACATCTAGAAAAAAATGACTATTTATATGGTTTTGCGCGCAACCAATTACCACAAGCATTCTTTGATTCAAAGTGATGTGTAATTTCTCACTAGCGCAGCAGCTACAACCTATACAGTGTTTGGTGTGGGAAGATATGGCTATACCACACTCCAGTGGCATCTCATCAATATAAATGCATAAAATGTGGAGTGAATATTTCAGGAAAAACTGGGAATATGAGCAACATAATAACCTTATCAAGGATTGAGGGGGAAAAAAAGATATCAAAAGAAGTACTGTATTGCTATCTGTATTGTTTTGGTAAAGCTACTTTTCCATCCACCAAGTAAGTTTGCTTCAAGATTGTATATACATATATTTTCAATAAAAACATTTAAATCGCCAAAGTCCATCCTTGAACCCCAACCCCTCCAAAATACACAACCGCTTGTTATGGCATAATGATGTGATGAAACCCGAGCCAGCTCTGTTTGCTCAAACCTTGACATCATGCAGTGGAAAAGTTTTTTAAAAACAATCCTAGTAAGAGGACTTTTTCGTTGAGATTATTTTGTCACACAAATGAACAGCAGTGTATGGTTGAAAATTTGTTTGAATGGATAAAGAGATGACACTAAACACAAAAGTCAGCTTTAATGAATAATACCATACTGCATCAGAGGTTAGTGTATGTTAACAGCTGTGACACATTATGTAACCTTGTTGTGCCCTCTTTAAACTATCTGCATAGTATGCACCTTTTTTTTGTTTAGAAATTTGGTAAACATCTAATGACTTCTGGATAACAATATGATAAATTTAGTTCCAGAATAAAATGTTGAGGTGACAACATTAACATGTATGCAATGCGTTCACAATGTAACAATGTTTGTTAAAGACAGTCCCCCTGACTCGTCTCTCTTGTCTAGCACCACTGCAATTTTGCTCAGCTATAAAAGAAAAACTGGCCTGTGATATGACTGGTAGGGGGGAGGTAGACTGGATTTTTGTCTAGTGGTAAAGTTGAGTTTTCCACTGTGTTTCTGATTAGGATCACATCCCACACTATGCTGTGCTGCTGGAATGCTTGTTTTGGCAGTGCTGTGGTAACAATGAGCAGTCCAAAAAGAAAAAAACATTAAAACATCATTCTCCATCGTCCTGGTGTCTGCAGTTTCTCCTATTCTCCTATTTTAGTTCAAATGAAGAGCAGAGCCAGGTAGCCACAGGAATAACAAGGGGGAGAATGGGGGCGATGAGGTAAAATATAGTGATGGAGGCCAAGTAATATCGGAGAAAACAAAATTCACCTGGAGAAGAACCATGGGCTCTGGATCACTATGATTACTCCTTCTGACCAAAGTTAGGGGGAGGAGGGGAGGAAGAGAGGAAAGACAACAGAGGAAAAAAGAAACGGTACAAGAAGGATACAGCCATGAGGCCTCCCCTCCTCCACCCTGCACCCCAACAAGCTCGGCGCTCACAACCATATGGCATCTTCACTTGGAGAGAGAGAGAGGTGGAGATAGAGAACCAGAGATGGAAGGGACTGGGCTTGTTAGCTACCATGGACAGGGGAAAAAAGGAGGAGGGGAGTTTTTCTTCTACTCTAAAGGCCTTTTGTGGTGAAAGGTCTGACAAGGGAATGAGGGAGTAAAGAAGAAAGACAAATAGGCCTAGATATCACCCAAAATATTAAAAACGTGAGGAAGTAAGACATAGCAGTGTCTAAAAGGATCATTCTGAAACACATACGTTGTTCTAAAACACACCTCTGTATCTCTAGCCTCTTAAAATCAATGCGATTCAGGTATGCTGGAGAAAAAAAAACTGTAAATATTTAGCCCAGTATGAATGGTTCTTTGTGAAGACTCAGATTGGTGCGTATGGTGGCTTAGCCTGTTAATTCGCATACCATGTACAGGGTTTACTCTGGATTCTAGAGAGGTTTAAAGGGAGTTTTGGACAGAAAAACAGGGTCCAGCAGCAGCATTTGAGAGTGTGCAAAAATGGAACTAATGCAATTAGACCATTAATCCATTACTTGATCAGTTTGTCAACCACAATTTTTTCTAATCTATTAACGTTTAAGTGATTTTTAGCTTTTCTCTCCCTTGTACATTTAATACTTTTGGGTTTTGGACTGTTGTTGAAACAAATTCATTTTAGGATGTCACCTCACTTTCTGTGATGGTCATTTTTCCCAACTTTGCCATTTAATATACCGGTACTTAACAATTAATCATCATGACAATAAAATGATCAACAGATAACTCGAAAATAAAAATAATAACTTAAAGATTAATTTACTTTTCGAAAATAAAAAGTGGACTGTGCAAAGGTTTGATTGACAACGAATGGAGATATGCAACTTCAAATCCTTGTTCAAGCTATGTTGCCAAATACTGTATATACTCACTTTTATCTTGGTGGTCACTGTGCAAATTGTAGGCAGGAGGCAAATTGTAAAGTGCCAGATTACATAAGCCTATTTTAATGTTATATTGGCCCAATTACATTTAAACTGTAACAAGATTTTCCTGATGATGAAGACAACACACTGGGAAAGGCACAGCACACCTTCATTTTCTGAGATTTGACCAAACTGCAGTAAGCCACTGGAGTAAAGCACCCAAAAATGTCTGAAAGCTGCACTTCTCTTCACTGAAAGGTCGCTACTTTGAAGCACCTGTGAGAAGAGTTGAACTTGCAGGACAAGTAGGCTAACAAAAAAATAGTTTTATTGTTTAGAAGAGGAATAACAATATGTAAATGCTGCAATGGATAACTGATAACTGCTGACTGTAGAGTATTTGTTCTGTTGCTACATATTGTGTTAAATAAAATCACAGAGATCAGCAGAGTGTCTGGCAAGGCCAGTCTGGTAGCAGTATCAACACTCAACCGGTCCAGTCAGTGTCCAGTCATCTGGCCCTGCTGCACGCAATATTAATGCCCTGTTTCTCTGCCTCACACAGACGCAAAGGCCACTGGAATGTTGTGAGAGCGAAATATATGAAGTGAATCTGCTGTTCTACCTATTGAAGTAGGGGAAACTGACCCATACATGGACACACAAGTAAAATAGAGCCAAGGGAGAGAAAAGACAGTATTTTATCTATTTCTAAAAGGGGAACTTGGGTGCAACAGTCAACGAACACTTAGTGTATTTATGAGTCATGACTTGTTTTCCACTCACCTACCCCATGTATCACTCCACTTCTTGATTCCCCCTTCTAACTCCTTCATTCTCCACCTCTCTCATCATCTCTCTATTATCACAGTCTATGCTGACTCAGCATTTTCAGTCAAATCCTCCATCTTTCTACCCAACAGGGAGACAATCAGCATTAAAAGCCTGATATGTGACGGCCTCTGGGTGTCACAACTCACTCACTCACCACTGTCAGACACTAATCTGAGCTCAAGTTACTGTATGTGTCAGAGTAGAAAAGAGCAAATTTGAACTAAGGGACTAATTGGCTCAGGATGAATGATTCTTAAAGGTGGACTTAGAGGTGGAGATTATCCTTTTCACATCAAACACGATCAGCCACAGAACTGAGTGAGAAGCCTGCACCCTACAAGTTGTCCTATTTTGACAGTTAGTTAGAAGTAAAACCAGAATATTGTGGGATTGTGCCGACTCTGTAATTAATCAGAAACTGGAGGATACTATGGGGAAAAACTGATAAAACCTCAATAGTTGTTTTGATCCAATGATTTAAGTCTTCAATTGTCAATAAAATAACAAATGTGGTTTGGTGCTTAAAGGCAATAGAAAGAGCAGTATTTATTGGTGCATCTTTATTAACCTTGAGACTTGGGAGTTCAATTTCAGACTGTTGTCAGTTGCTGTCTGGATCGGTTAGATACCCTGGCAAAAATATCACATTCCAGCGTTTCGCAGATACGGCAGAGGGTGCAGACAAGGCTACTACACATGCACATGCGCACACACAGCATGAAGCAGAAGAGACAATCCAGAACAAAGCTGTGAAAAGGCAAAGGGAGGGAATGAGAGTGTGTGTCTGCAAGTTTGAGAGAAAGGGAGAGAAAACGAGAGACAGGGCTAGATTGAGGTAAAGCATAGGTCATAACAATGAGCCTTCTAACCCCTCCCCCATCACATCCAGCGCTCCAGTCGTCTACAGTAGTGACAATGGGTCCCCTTAGCACACACACAGTCTCAGCCGAAACAACACTGTAAACTGGAATGCCCTGCAAATGTCCTACTATGTCAGTGGGATTAAGATTTAAAAACGCCTGCCTCTTGTAATCCAGGAATGGACGTCTAGGTTGTCAAAAGAAACGCATAGCCTGGCTTCAACTTTTGGTTTGACAAGAAGATGCCTGTGTGAAAACACAAATTAAATTTAGAATCAATCTGACATGGCGGAAAATGGGCTGCCAGTTTGAATAACTCTGTTTTAAATGAGATCAATTAGTCCTCTTTATACCACTAAGGTGTTGGCAGCTCGATTGAAACGTCTCCCCTTTGCCAAAGTTCGCGTTGAAATCAACCTCTTGGCAACTAACATAAAATGTCCATTACTCCATCTCTCCTCTGGTTCACTGGGTAAACTGGTGGCAAATAATTCATGAAATATGTCGAGGGGGTGAGTGTTGCAGTGACTCTGGGATGCCCTCATACGATGACTAGCCAAGATCTCTCACCTTGAAATTGCTGGAGTTCACCCATCCCGTTAGCTCGTCTATGGTCTTATCCAGCCGGGGTTTATCATTTTCCACGTCCGGGGAGCGTTGCGGGTCGTTCAGGTAGTCAACGAGGTCCTGACCGACCTGCAACCTGCGGGTAACGTCTTTCTGCACTACCTGCTGGTAAAAATAGTCCATGTTGTCACGTTCCTCCATTGGGCACCCAGTGCCGTGTGGCCAGCCACTGAAGCCGACCGAAGACAGGAGACAGTGGTCTGTGCAAAAGGGTTCTGAAAAGATTTTAACTGTAGTCCCGTGGAGGGGCAGAGAGACTGTGCGGTCAGGAGTGTGTCTAGCTGATGTTTGATCATCAACATAAAATCTTTTCCATATAAATCCAATTAATTTAACTCACACATCACCCTTCTGTCCAAATCAAAAGCTCAACTTTGTATGACAAAGACCTCAGTTAGCTCGCTATCTCATTTACCATAATACACCGTTAGCTCAGAAGGTTAACTTAAAACTTCCAGAAAGTTCAGGAAATGTGTAATAGTAGTGGACCCCAGCAGGTTCCTTCAATATATCCGCATCAAAACAAGCTAGCAACACTGGTCGGCTAACTGTTATGCTAACAAAAATAGCACCTTGCTAGCTAGCACAGCGACCCAAACAAGGATACACCGCTTCACATCAGCTAGCTCAGCTAGCTAACGTTAGTTTTCCGCAGGCCGAATGCCTGGCTCCTCTCCGCTTTTCTATTCCATGACCACAGTCTAGAAAGTCTGCTGATCTTTCAGCTGTCGACTCCTTCAGCGATAAAGTTGCACCAAACTCCCACAATGAGGGCTCTGCTCCAGTCCCGCGGGAACGGGTTTCTCTTTAATCCAGGAATAACCGTCGCTACCGCTAAACCCGTTAAGAAGCGCTGAAAGCCGGGGATTGCAGTTTAACAGGAGGCGAAACCGATCAACGATCAGGCCGATGGGTCTTCGCGCACCGCACAGCAACCCGGCATAATGCCTGATGTAAATGTCGAAATATCAATTGTACTGTGGGCCACACTTGTGTTTAAATATGGATATTTCACACACCAATAAGTTAAATAATATTTTTTATTATTTATGTCTAGATTATTTCTTTTTTTGTAACACAGTCATGAATCAAACTCACCGCACTGTTTATGTGGGTGTCTGCCGTCTTCACGACTCTTGGGCGACATCTAGCGGGTGTAACTGCGGCGTGGCCAGGTTTCGGATTGCCGCAGTTGACTATAAAGTATTCTTCAGATACTGAGAAAAATCTCACACCAGAGACAGAGCACATTTACTATTAGTCACTTTTATTTATTCATTTGTTTATTTTATTTCTTTATTTTCTTAAACATAAAACTGTTAAAACAGCTGTCGAATAGAGGGCATTAGTATCACAGCCAGTCAAGTCAGCGATGTATCAGAGTCCATCTGAGTCTTTCTTCATCTTTCTGTCAGCTCTCATTGTTTCAGTCCTATTCATTGTTCAGCCAATCTCCCCAGTCTCTGAGCGCTTGGCACTACACACCATTTGCCAGTCTTTTGTATTTGGGCACTACTTCCATTTTGTTGTATTTTCGGTGCTTTGAGTAGTGGTGTTTCATGCCCAATACATTTGTTACACAGCATGACAAGATCCTGTTGCTATACAGGAGTGTCTGTATAAAATGAAACAAACTGTTGGTTCTGGGGCTTTCCAATCACGTATATGACCTTCCAGCTGTGGCATTTGTTTTGTAGGATTAGATGAATGGGAAATTGTTGCTGATATCCACATGTGCTACTTGAGGCATTACCTGGAGTATATTGAATACAGACAATGCATTATATCCTACATCATCTGTAAATTGCCAATTACACAAAACTACATTAAATTAACTTTCAAATACTAAATTCATGTGATTGTCAAAAAGTGCCTTTGCTCATATTCTCAGACCTATTAGTTGCACCAAAGTTGCACCAATATTAGCCCTGATTGATGTCCAAATACACAGCAATAAATTTGAATAATGGACCTTACAGTCCAGTTAAAAACAGTGGATACTACACCACAGTTTTATCAGTGTTACTAAACTCACTCTGAACAGTCAGGAGATTGGAAACCTACCGATGTAAACAAGTTTGTCTGTGGTGCTAACCTAATTCAGGACGTAAACAAATGCTTAAGTGGTCAGGTGGGAGCAAGTGCACAGGTCTACTAACGGATTGGATCAGGTCCTACGAGCCAACATAACCACGCAGTGCACAGGACAGGTCACTCATACCAGTAGCATACAGAGTGTACGTAATGCTTTTAGACGCTGAGGGTCTGAATCATAGGTCCATTTTTGTCAAACAATCACAGTTTCTTTTTTCCACCTCAAAAACAATGACAAACATATCTCCCTCTCTGGATAGACAGGCATGGACTATTACAATAAGCACTGAAAAAAAAACAAAATAAAACAATTTTTTGCTGGCCTACTCCAATTTTGAGTGAGTTGCCATAATTGTAATTCTTTTTCCATTGCAAAACATTCTCTGTACGAACAGAATCAAAATCTCAACAAAAAATTCTCAGATGCACAAATGTCACATGTCCCACTTTGTACTTCCTGTTTTTCTCAACTCTTCCACACAGGAGTCTTGAGCTGGCTGTGCCAAAGCATCACTGTTTATATTCAGAAAATCTGCATTTCCCACAATCCAGCTCTCCTCTCCCTCCGTGCTGCTGTTTATTGGTCAAAGCAGAATGAATCGCAAGATGGTCACACAGAGGCGTCATGTGATTGGTTGAGATGATACTCCACATAGAGCGAACTGCTGTCCAAGATAATGATATTGTAATTTTTTTTTTGTTTGAACATGATGCATTGTAGTTCCACTGTTCAGACCCCCCTCCCATCTCCAGCTATCCAGATGTAGTCCTCTACACCCACAGGTGGGGAGTCAGGTGTGTGAGGAGCAGAATGGAGTGGAAAACCTGTTTTTTGTCTTTACAGTGAGAAAGAGAGAATGAGACAGAAAGAGAACACAAGTCCATCCATCACTGTTCTTTCCACCGATCCCTCCACGCCCAAACCCAGGCTGCTGCAATGCTGATTGGTGAGCAAGAGGAGAGAGGAGGGGCGGGTTCAACTGATCAGGGATCAGTGGCGATCAGTCTGTGTATTGATCAGTGATCAGGAGCAGTGAGTGGGTCCAGCCCCTCCTCTCTCCTACACCTACCCTGGTGCCCCCCTCCCACACATTTTAGCCCATATCAGAGCAGCAGGACCTGTAGACAGAGGTGGCCCCCCCTGGCCCTCCACTGTCAGAGGATGATGCAGCAGCGGCACAGACGCTGGCCACCTCCATGCACAGAAGGAGGGGGAGTCACTGGGGCAAAGTAGGCATGGACCTTGATCTCTGGAAGGTGGGCCTGTGTAGGGAAGAGGTAGGTTAATACAAGGATATAAAAAAGATCAAAAACAAAACCACAGATGTAAAGAATATAATCAGGATTCTCTTCTGTGTCCAGTCAACTGTTCCTTTTTTCCTTGAAGGAATAGTCTCACATTTTGGGAGTTAGTTGTCAAGAGTTAGATGATTGATGCCATTCTCATGTGTTGGTTAAATATAAGGCTACAGCCAGCAGATTATTAGTATTATTTGTAATGTACAAAGCTCGTGATTTGTGTGTTATGATTGTTATGTCTCATTGTGTTCAAGAATTCACATAAATAAAAAAGTGATGTGGGAGACAACACTGCACCAATTAAGGCTCCAAAGTGTGTGGCAAGGAAATATGACCTTGAATACATTAAATTTGTATTAATAAAAGCAGGCAGTGATGCTGAGCCAAAAGCACAGTGTTGAATGTGTTGAATCCTTTCAAATGAGGTGCTAAAACCATCAAAGCTCCAGAGACACAACAAAGCAACCATTATGTATTGGGAAGCTAAAAGTTTCCAAGGCAAAAGGGACGGATTTAAGGCACAAAAGAAAGTCATCATCACAACTCAGTCAAAAGCCACTTTAAAGGCAAGCTGTATGATTGCTGCTCATGTAGCAATGTAGAAAAAACTTGATCACTTTTCTCATTTATTTGGGAAGGTGGTCTTCTGAATTTTTTAGCAATCATAAGTGGGCCTAAAGCTTCAAAAGGTTGAGAACCACTGGCTTAGCACAAAGACTGGAAAACTGTGATAGTAATTTCCTGGAGTTGATGCTGATTAGTTACTGTACATAATCACCAGTAAAACCCCAAATTGTCGTTTTTACACTCCCGTATTTGTACATATAATGTAACTAAGATGTGTCATGTTTATTAGCGTGTTTTAGAGGTGCTGGCAGGTGGATTTTTTTAACCTTCAGACAGGGACAGACTAGCCGTTTTCCCTTTTTTCCTTTCTTTATGCTAAGCTAAGCTAACCAGCTGCTGTCCATAGCCTTGCAGTTAACAGACGCCCATGAGAGTGGTATCAATTTTCTCACCCACTCTCAACAATAACTCAGCAGAGAAGTGATTTTAAAAAGTTACTGATCCCCAACAAGAACAGATTCTAAAAACTGCCTTTATTTTGAAATGACCTCCACTAACCCGGATGCGTTTGATGCCAGCGCGGGTGACTTGCTGACAGTCGTAGAGCTCAATGCGCTCCAGACGGTGGCAGCTCTTCAGGTGCTCGAGTGTCACGTCAGTGATGAGGGGGCAGTTGTCCAGCTCCACCACGGTGAGGCGCTCTTGGCCACAGGTACTGCTGCTCAGAGCTCTGATGCCATCATCTGTGATCAGCTCGCAGTGTGACAGGGACTATCCGAGGAACAGCAGACAGGGTTAAACACACACAGAAAGATAGATTAAAGCTCCGTGTGTGCAGAACCCGGTACAAAATCAGAACGACACACGTAAAGGTTTACCAGTGCTTGAAGGCGAGGGCAGTGGATGGAGAGCTGAACCAGTGTGTTATCTGTCACCTGTGGAGAGGACAGCCTCCATTAACATACAGTTTTCACATATCTAGAGACAGCTGAGAGTCCTACTGTACAGTTTTTGGAAGCTGGTGTTGCACCTAGTTCCATATCTAGCTAAGTTTTTCTGTCTCCCTCTCTGCTTTCTTTAGAAATCAATTTTAATACTGAGATCATTGGAATGCTCTCTCCCTCTTGACAAGAAACATACCCTGCCATGCACACCCTTATTCCTAGTATCTAATCTTTTCCCAGACAAATACATCAAAGCAAAGAATTATTACAGTTTCAACATAAATACCATGAGCACAATGTTGGGAATAACCACAAACCACAAATTGTCTTACCAAAATACATTCTTCCAAGTCCATTTTTTCAAGCTCGTGACAATTCTGTGAAGAAAAACAGAAATAATTCAATCAAACTTAGAGATATAGAGGTGAAAAGGACGGTTGACCCAACAAAAGAGTGATAAAAAAAAATCACAAAAGCAGCTAAATGAAACTCACCCTGGCCAGCACAGTGAACCCAGCATCAGTAACATGGGAGCATCGTGCAGCTTCAAGGATCCTGAGAACACACAGATACACACATGCAACTTGTGAAGGCTATTTGGAGAGTATGGTTTAGAGTTGTGTGTTACCAAGGCTAATCAAAATAATGAGCCAGCAAATGGGTATGAAGAGGGACCTAGTGAGCTTCACTGCGGTCTTAACTATGTTTGGGATCATGTGTCGGACTGCAGACCTTTTGTCAGATTGTACCCTTGTCTGTTCAACCCTTTTTTCCAAGCTTTAGACAGTGTGGGGTTCCTTTACTTGTGTTTGTCCAAAAGTGTGTGGAAGGACAACACTGATGTAAAGGAGACTTTGTGTGGATTCTGACATTTTCAGGTAGCCAAAATGATGCAAAAATGGAAATACATAATGACGATTCTATTCCATTCTCGCAAATGACAGTAGTCACACTGCCTGCGAGGGAGATTTTGTGGATACTGAAGCAAGTTGGTGTCCTTATGTCCTTATATGTGTGTGTGTTTTTCTCACTTGAGTCTGGGACAGTTGAGTCCCATTGCAGTGAGGGAGGCATCAGTGATGTTACTGCAGCCAGACACACAAAGGATCTGTAGCTTGTGGCATCCTCGGCACAGACTGACCAGGCCATCATCTGTTATTTGCTGAAACAGACACACAAGACAAATTACAAAAACACAGGGGCATACAGACGCATCCTTCAGGCATTATTGTCTCCATACCCACATCCAAATGTTTGTCTTACTGTGCAAGACTGCATATTGATGGTGGTGAGTTCTGGGCAGTGTTTCTGAAGGTGTTTCAATGCTCCATCGTCCAGCTGGGTTAAAACAAAAATAAAAAAGCACCATATTGTCAATCACCTGGATCAATAATTTCTGGATCTTGACAGTGTGTATGTGTGTTGATGTATCTGCTAAGGCTAAAAGTTGAGTTCAATCAATTCACTTGTGACTACTGTCCCCTACGAGCCCCAGAAAATTATTTATTGGGGGTTTTATGGTATTTTTTTTACAGGCAAGATAAATATACTATACTTTGGTTAAAAAATAATAACAACTGAACACACAGCTTGTAGAAATTATCCAGAGGCAACAGGAAAAGAAAATGCCAGCCCGACACAAACCACTTCATCAACAAAAAAAATAGCCATTTAGATTAAAATGCAAGTAAAAACCCAAATTCAATGAAATAGAAAATGTACTGTGTTGGGAACAGAAATGGGCAGAAGTAATTTTTCAACAGTGGAAAAGACGTGGTTTGTGGGCATGTGTTTTTGTTTTTGACTTTAATAATCTGACAATTTATAGATTTTTGTTCTCTGTAGTTTTGTGCAGTTTTACCATTTTCCTCAGCTGAAGCATACTGTGAGCTGTCTCCGCCACCACAGGACCCTGTTTACAGTAAACTATATCAAACAGTGTCCTCTGGCAGCAGGTAACACAACGTCTTGATGCATGGGAAGATAAAAATCAGATCAGGTTTTAACCAGTCTACTCCTTTTTAAGAAATATGGGTATTTTACGGTGAAAATTTGTTTTAAAAAAAAAGAAAAGGAAAAAGAAAAAAGATTAGCCTTAATTATGGTCTTTTTTTAATTTATTTGTATCTTTTCTTATATTTGAGCTAGCTAAGTGTTAAATTAGAATTGTATTTTAACATGTAATAAAAGTCCTCTGAAAAGGGTCAAAATGCCTAAAATTCCAATAAAGAAGGCCTAAAATGCCCACTGATCGCAAAAATAAATTCTTGCCTTGGGGTGCACGTGAGTGTGTGTGTGCGCATGCACTGCCATTACTGTACCTGCGTGCAGCCTCTAAGGAACAGTGCTCGTAAACCATTGCAGCCTCTTGCCAGAGCTTCAATGCCATCACGTGTGATCTGGTCACACCATGACAGGTTCAACATCTCCAGCATTCTGCAGCCATCACTGGGCAAACACACAGGTTACACAATGAAGGTTAAGACAAAACACACAAGACACGTGAACCAAAAGGAGATGAGTTACATCTCACCTGTGTGCATTTATGATCTCCTTAAGCATTCATTTAAAAAAAAAAAAAACTGTGCACACTGTGTCTGTGTGTGAATTCTTGAGATCTTTTTTTTTCTTTCAAGAGTTGATAGGGGTTGTGTAATATGAGTTTGAGTTTAAGTAGCCAGGGCAGTACCAAGTGTGCGAGTGCTACCTGAGGGCCTTGAGGGAGTGGTTGCTGACGGACACACAGGAGGTGAGGTCTAGCTGTTTGAGTTTGGAGCAAAACTTGCTGAGGCTGACACAGGTGCTGTCTGTGATCTTGGTGCAGCCGTTCAGGTTCAACACTTCAATGTTTCTGCAGTTCTGAGCAAATGTCCTGGGAAACAGTCGAACAGCAGAGAAGGAGAATGGGAATTACTCGCTTTTTTGAATAAATAAGAACCAATTAACAGAGTCATCTACAGGCCCTTGGGAGGTTGTTGTACAACTACTGTATGTTTCTATTTTTTCCTCTCCAAAGAGCAGCTTGTACTTCTTAAGACAGTTGGTTATAAAAGTGATCTTCAGGTGAAGCTATATAAATGAACATACCAAGAAGTACAACAGTTTAAAACAAAATTACACCACCATTGTTTTTGTTTTGTTTGCATGGGGACACAGTGAAGTGAGATTTAATAGAATTTTAAAAAAAAAGATCAAGCACAGATTCCCCTGGGACTGAAGCGGCACAAGCTGCTTAAACTTTAAACATAATCACATGTAAATAGAATTACTTTAGCAAGTAATCAAACCAACAAGACTCAACGTTAAAGCAGAACCACAGTTATTATATCAGTGTATGCCAGAGACACAATGAGAATCTCACTTCATGGAGGCATCTCCCACGCTCAGGCAGCCCCTGAGGCTCAGCTGCCTCAGGAAGCCTCCACAACGCTTCGAAATGTTCTCCACCACCCGGCCCTGAGAGACACAGGGACATAGAGATAGAGAGAGATGGACACAGAGGTGGACAGAGCCACAGGACGGAGGATCAGCTATGACGTCACAGTCGGCACCAAAGCCTACTGACCCAGCACTAAGCCCCAGGCTGGATAATGCTACTCAACAAGCACACATATACTGTACACGGGATCGCACGCACACAAATACTGTCCATTCTACCCCATTCACTCCTCTCTCTTTCCTCCCTCTCATAACCACACCCCTCACCTCTATGTCTGTCTGGAAGTTGAACAAGTCAATCTTCTGCCAGTTGCTGCCATCTAGGGCCAGGACGTTCCACGCCTGAGAGGGTGACAGACAGGTTGTAGACAGAGACAGACATGTGGGTCAGGTGGCATGATGGTAAATGGGGACTCTGTTATCATAATATGTGGGAGATTATATGAACGAATAAAAATAGTGGGTTTGGCTTTGTGTGTGCATAAACTATGCAGGTACACTAGCTACTGTTTTCTTACAGCCTCTCAGATATGACGATTTGCTTCTTTTCTCTGTTTATATCATTATTATTATAACTGTTGATAGGACACTGAATATGTAACCTTAGGCTATAATTATAATGGATATTTTTCACTGTTGTCTAGTACTTTAAAGTCAAAACAAATGACAAGATTAATCAAGAAAATGATCGGCTGACCAATCATAACAGTGATTGGAAGTTTAGACAAAGATAAAACCAATCCAACGTGATTTGTCACAGATACAGAGAGAGAAAATGTTCCTTGTAGAAATAAATTTGTTGTAAGAGAAGCAGCCACCATAGCTCTGCATTCACAGTCCAAACACCAAGCCCTAGTTATTCACAGATAGCTGTGCACTGTGGCTACACAGTGATGCACTTACACATAACCAGCAGATGGCGCTACGTAACAGATGTTTCCAGAGAATTCAGAAATGGTCAACCGGTTTTAATTTAACCATAGTTTAGAATTACATCAATCCCTTCTCTTAAAACAAACAAGTGTGCTAGTCCATAGTGGGTGTTTTGGAGGCGTAGAGAAGAAAGTGCTTACCTTGGATACTTGGGCACACCTACAGAGTGTAACCACATCTAGATAAGAGAATATTCTATAAAGAGAGACAAAAAAAGACAGAATGAGTTTGTGTCGGATCGCTGATCACACTCAGATAAAGAGCTTGGTTACTGACTTTATGTTCGATTACATTTTTTTCTTCTTTCTTTGTGACTTATTACATGTTTCTTTGTGCGAGTAGAAAACAGAAGAATCCCCTGTGTTTGGTTGGTAGCCCCACAGACAGGCAGTGTTTGAGCTGTGGGCCGATCAGCCACAAAGGGCTGCATGCAGGCTACTGGGTCAGCTCAATCCATTAATCTGCCAATGAGTAATCTCTGGCACTCAGACAGGCAAGGCCACAGACAGCACTGGACAGACGGACAAACATCGTGGACATATATAGAAGAACACATATACATGAAAGCAAAATTGTACACTACATCTGATTAAATGGGCTTTTAATGCTCACAGAAGTGCCTTAAAGGGCCGATCTATAGAAAATCAGAGGTATTCAGAGAATTGTCATGGTGCCAACGCTATGAGTGCAGCTGGGGTCTGAATGTCCTTTTAACCCCAGGAAACATGAGCCTGGCCATTGTTTCCTCCATATAGACACAGACAAAGGCAGTATGTTTTGATGTGTGTTGGGCCAGAGCATGTTGGGACATGTCTGTATAATCTATATTGGAAACTTGTGTCAGGGATCACAAGCATACAATCAACATAGCCATGCAAAGACACCCACACAAGTGCACTCGAACACATCGAACACATGGACACACACACACGCATAGTTCTTGGAGTGATTGCCGGCCATCAGAGA
This sequence comes from Hollardia meadi, assembly GCA_037974645.1. Taxonomy (NCBI): domain Eukaryota; kingdom Metazoa; phylum Chordata; class Actinopteri; order Tetraodontiformes; family Triacanthodidae; genus Hollardia; species Hollardia meadi. Next base: position 1,310,400 of record JBBPCS010000037.1, read on the forward strand.
AGTTGACCAATCAAGTAGGCACTCATCGATCTCCCTTTCTGATAACTGATTAATGGCTTTGATGCTGATTATTGATTGATTGTCTGTCTTAATAGAATACAATATGATTTTCCACTTTATGTGCAAGAGAGGCCTTTTAGCAACCACAGACAAATTCTTGTTAATCATACTCACAGGGAAGAAATCAGTCTGATTTAGTGAGTCCAGTTTTGAGTCCTTTTTGACATCGATAATAAAAGCATGTTGAGAATAGACCTCATGTTTAAGATGAAGACAAGTTGTTGAATACAGATGGACTATAGCTGTATCACTGACGTGGACTTTTTAAATAACAGTGAAGTGATGTAATAGATCCAAATCCAGGTGTACAAAATCATGAGTATGTTTTCCACGTTACTTCACATAAGAAAGCCCCTATGCTGCCCCCGAACACAGATGCAACAAAAAATAAGTAATCAACCTCTGATTGCGCCTTAAAATCCTGCCTGGGAATGTGTTGTTTTTTTCTGACATGGTACATAATAGGATTTTAATGGAGCATAGTCCCATTTGTTAAAAAAATGCACACCTGGCCCTTCAAGCATGGTTAGATGACAGAGAATTAAGCTTTCACCATGATTTTAGCACCAGTTGTCATAGTAACTCCGGTAAGACATTAATTTTGGTGGTGGTAGGGAGAATGCTAAGTCAGCACTTCTGGGCGTGAAGACCCTGAACCACTCAACTCTCTCCGAGGCTCGTCTGTCAGACAAAGTACACCTACAGTGTATTACAGTTTATGTGCATGCCGCACTGGCCTAGTTAACAGCTGTTCACAATGCACCGACTGAAAGGCAGACAAACACAAAAACAAGCCAGGTACTCGGCTGTACTCTGGCTCACAGAGATACGTTAAACATAAACAATAATGCTCATGAGAACTCTAATTAATCAAATTAACAGATTAATTATTAAATATTCATATATGGCAACGTATTTGCCAACACATGGGTGATCTACTCCAGTGGTTCCAAATCATTTTTTAGAAGGAAACCTCTCAGAACATTTCATTTGCGAGAGATGCAACAATTGGTCAATTAATTGATCCAAAGGAAAATAAATTAGCAGCTATATAATCGAATAATCATTCAAGTCGTGTTTCAGGCACTACTAACAATCAATAGCTGATTTCAGCTTTCAAAGGTGAAGATTTTCTGCTTTTATCTTGTCACTATCTTTAGGTTTTGGACTGTTGGTTCAATAAAATAATCAATACCAATCAACACCTTACATCGGGCAACAGGAATTTACAGTGGACACTTTTCATTTGTCTCACTTGTCATTTTATTGACAAAAGGATTCGCTGATTAAATGAGAAAATAATCAGCGGATAAATCATTATTAAAAATAATTGTTAGTTGTAAGTTGAAGAAATAATTCATGCCTGAGGTAAAAGTGTCCAGTAAAGAAAAAAGCAATGATTGGAGAAACGAGAAAATAATCTAAATTTGAGCAGCAGAACATTATTTTTCTTCTTTTCTCTCCTATTCATCATCTCACGACCCCTCAGACTCATCTTGCAACCTGTTTTAGGGGTTACAATCCCCAGTTTTGGAACCTCTAATTATGTTATTTTTGAGTTATTGTCTTCAAAGTGTACCTGCGACAACATAATATCCCCACTGTGTACTATAGTGACAGGGCACAACAAAATTATAAACACAAGGAAAAGGCTCCAGTCAACCCACTTTCCATAGTTCAAAAACAGGATTTACTGCCATAACAATGAGTCTTCCTCACAGCTGATGTTGTGTAAGCTGATGACACATGTGACGGTAGGTCATGGGTTGCGGCCAGAGAGTGCGTGAGGGAGTTCATGTTTGTACTACTGGTGGTAATGGGTGTACTGGTAGTCTCTGCGGAGCACAGCTGGAGCAGTAGAAGAGCACAGCACTGCGGAATTCCCCGCCAGCTAAGACAGGCTATTTATAGCACACAGACATACAGTTTGCATAGGGCCAGGAGCATTTCTCACAAATACACACACACACACACACACACACACACACACAGAGTACTCAAGAGCAGAAATTAATAGTCCACATCGTGTGTCTGCAGAGCTACATGCAGGTGCACCTCTTTCAAACATACATGCACACACTAAATCATACATATAAATCAGTGTGGAGGATGAACGCGTGCGAGTGTGATGTCAGACTTATGGGTCATGTGGGACAAAATATTGGTCTGTAGGTCACAGAACCTCATTTCAGACTGGTGACCAACATACAGTACGTCACACAAAAACACACACAGGCCTCTACACAGTACAAACACACAACGAGTGACAAAACAAACACACACTGTCAAGAACACACACATACATACTCCTACACATAACTGTTTAAGGCTGCTTTGGCTAATGAGTAACCCTGACCTAAGCCCTTGTCCCAGGGCATGTTGTATAGTATTTTGTGCGCGTGTGAAGGATGGAGGTTCTGTATTATTAATCTTACCTAAGAAGAAGCTCTTTGGGGAGCTTCTTGTTAATGGGGGCTTCATCGCTGTTTGAGAACACCTGCCAAGACACAAGATAAACAATAACAATGTTATTGTTAGTTATGTGAAAGTGCGTGTGTGTGTTGTGTGTCTGAGGTGGTCAAGAGCAATGAGACAGAAACAAGACACAAGCTGTTACAATAGCAACAGAAATCAAAACGTAGAAAACATCATTACAGCGTCACAAGAACACAACAGAAAATGTAGATATAAATCAGGTTTGGGGACACTGGTATAGTATATTTTCAGTATGACATTCCGTGTTTTTGTTACTATCCCTACATCACAGATAAGCAGGGAAACAATGTCCATGGAAACACAAAGAGAATTTTGGTACTAAAAAGACTAGCTTTTGAAGATACTTATTTGATTTGCCTAGCTCATACTGCCTATGGGAAAAAAAGAGATATTTTAGAGATAGTAAATTAATTTTGCCCAGGACATTTTGACGTCATAGCAGGAGACTCACAGGTGTATTAATGATTGCTGCATTCCACTTAGAGGAGGTCCTTCTATTGTGCGTGCTGGTTCATTGACACTTAATGGAACTGAGCCATTGTTACTGTCATAAAGTCCACCTGTGTTAATCCTGCTGTCACAAGTCAAAATATCTGCTGTGCAACCAGTTCACTATGTCGACCAGTAATACTTTCCATGCACATATGAGCAGGTGAGTGTTGTTTAATGAAAAAATGTGAACCTATCCTTTAATGAAAATAGAGCCTTGCACATCTTTCCAGTTACTAGTGAGAAGTGTGGGGGAAAAAAGTGCAGTTCCTTAAGCTGTGCTAATAAACAAACCAGAACTACATTTGGCTTTCCAAGTCCCCTCCTTACAAGCTTATAATTCTGTTAGCCTGGTCAGCTTGTTGGCATGCTTATCTCAATTAGTCTACTTGCTGGATGTCTGGCCATCTGCTGAGTGACACACACACACACACACACACACACACACACACACACACACACACACACACACACACACACACACACACAC
>JBBPCS010000037.1:1333813-1344475 GCA_037974645.1 Hollardia meadi
AGTCCAGAACCTCCCGTCTTGCAGAACAGAGCTCTCCTGTGCATCCGTGGCACGTAGGTGACGTCAGAACGCATTTCACGGAAAAAAAAATAAATGGATCAGTGACGTTAAAATACAAACTGTGGATGTACTGGTCTCCACAGTAAAACCATCATGCTATACTGATCACCATGAGGTAAACAAACATGACCCTGGCCGCCCCCCGCCCCTGATGACCCCACATAAATAATGGATTCGCTTACTTTGAAGTAGGCGTACTGCAGGTATCTGTACGGCTCTCTCCTCTCAAATTCATCTATGGTGTCCCGGCTGGGCATGGTCTGTCTGAAAGCGGGCAGCCCCTGTTTGCAGCGCTTCAGGCACTGCGCCCTCTTCATAACGTTACCAAACGCGTGCAGCTCTGGGAACTCCGCAAACTTGTGCTCGTCGTCCAGCCTCACGGAGCTGCAGTTGAGGTTGCAGAAGGCCTCGCTGTCCCGCAGCAGCCGGTAGAGCCGCAGAGACACCTCAATGTAGTCCACCGTCTCCTTCCACTTCTCCCCGGTGTACTGGTCGAGTGCGTACTTGTAAGCGGACTCCAGAGGCATCAGCTCATTCCTGGGGAAACTCCTGAAGCTGTATTTTTCATACTGAGAGTTCACAACAGAGGCGAAAAATGCGATTAGTAGCGCAGAGAAAAGTTGGGAAGAAGTGGAGGGTGCCATTTTAAAGTTTGGTAAATGGTGGAGGGGCTGGCTGGGATGGTCCCGGACTGTCGGTGTGCGTGGGTCTCTAGGACCGCCTCGAGTTCCAACACGTATCCGGACAAAGCCTCCCCTCCCCCGGGCACTGGGCTGGAGAAGTCGCCCCGGCGGGTGGGGGCTCCTGGAGCTGCTCCTCCCACTAAAGATCACAAAAGTAAATCACTGCTGTTCTCGTGTCCATGTTTTACACACAGTCAATGGTCCTTACACAGTTGGCCTACATGTAAAAACCTGACAGAGTAGATTTTTTTTTTTAAATATCGGAATTAAGGGAGAAATTTACGTTTATTTGTTATTTACAAATCTATTAGTAAACCTGTTTCCTGACGGTTACTAATTGAACCCCCGGTGAGAGTAGATTGTCCCTCCCCCTCCCACTGCCACGTAGAGACATTCCTGCCTGGTGCCCTAAATTCCTGAAGCCCACCAAAACAACAGGATCAACGTACAACATCGTCGAAGAGTAAACTTTATGTGTCCCGCTCTTCGTTTTAACCCGGCTGCAACTCGTATCCAGATGTGTTCCATTATTCTGATTCTGATAGACCAGGAGGGGGGGTCTGCAGCTGTGTGGAGACCCCTATGTTACCACGTTGACACATCTCAGGGGCTGCACTGCGCAAGAGCAATACGTGGTGCCCAAAACTATCCCATTCAATCCCAAAGTACAAGTCAAGTCAGCTAGAAGTAAGCAGGATGAGCCCGGAAATCTAGGTTGAAATTTCAAAATAAAAGCACAACTATCGACTTAAGCCCTCTTTGTATTTGATTATTTCGCATGTAGATGTACGAGTATATTTTTCATTCCGCGTTTAATTGAGTGTTATGAATTTAAAAAATCGCATTTGGGTCACCAATTGAGCTTTAACTTCAAAGTTCAACCGGATGTTTTGCTTTTTTTGTCTGTCTTGACACGTGATCATTCCTGTGCTGGGACATGAGGGGCAGGACTTCTGTCCAAATCGGAGTAGAGGAAACCGAAGTACAAGAGAACAGGGAGGCAGCGCGTTCGCATACAGGCCGTGCTCACAGTTATCTCCATCGTCTGAGAGTTCGTCGGTAGTGAAAATGATCCAGTGCGTGCAGGGGATGTTGTATCTGTCGGTTCTGGTGGCCTTCGCCGCCTGTAACGCTCCCCCTGTACCGTTAGACGACATCTTAATTGAGAAAACTTTCGTGCCAGAGCGCTGTGTGCGCGCAGTCAAAGTAGGGGATTATGTCAGATATCACTACATTGGTACGTTCCCGGACGGCAAGAAGTTCGACTCCAGGTGAGTATCACGTAAAGTATGACTTTATTGCCACGTTATAGTCTCAGCGTGCAGATCAGACCGGGTGCACGGTGCGAGCGGCGTGCGCGATGCGTAAAAGTGCGCGTTTGGTGGTTGGTCCTTGTAAGCCACGCAGGCAGACAAGCTGGCTGAGCGCTGGATCCACCAATGGTTAATCCATGGGCTCCAAAACCTTTTCATAGCAACGCCCCACACAGGGATTAGACAATAAGGAGAGTTTTGATGAGATGAGACTTTATATATTAATATTAACTTAATCGATCGCACTGGATTCATTGAAACCTGTGTAACAAGTCTTCATGTTTGATGTTGAACCCGCTTCCAGGACTTCTGAAGGTCCCTGGACTCCACTTTGGTGACCTGTGACATAGTCAACAGTAGAAACAGTGTATCGGTGATCATCTGCCCAGGGTCTCCAGACCCCCAAGGGGCGCAAAGGCCCCAGATTCACTGTGTGTTACTTTGTCATTTAATTAACTGCACATTTGTGCAATACCAATAAGGCGGGCTTTGCAGTATTCATTTTGTGGCCCTGTTTTGTAGAGTGGCCCCGTGCTCACATATATTCCTAAATAAAATCAAATTTTACACATTTTAGTGTATATGATAAGAAATCACAGGCTTTTAAGATGGTGCAATTTGAGTCTCACATCTGGAATAACTTTTGTCTAGGCACGAAATGAAAGTGTATAAATAAAAGTAGAATTAGCGTGAGACACTATAATAAGCTCTTGGTGCGTCTTCTCACTCCTGAGTCCCTTCTGATGGAACTGAACACTGGCCAGTGTGACATTATGTGTTTTGAGGTTGTTTTTTTTCTGAATGAGTTATCAAAGCAAGATGAGAAGTTTAATCGTGCTCCATCTGTTTCAGTTACGACCGTGGCAGCACCTACAACGTGTTTGTCGGCAAGAAGCAGCTGATCAAAGGGATGGACAAAGCTCTGGTGGGGATGTGTGTCAATGAGAGAAGTCTGGTGAAGATCCCTCCTCACCTCGCCTATGGAAAACAGGGATATGGTGTGTATGTTTATGTGTGTTTTAAATATCCTCTCATATTAGTACATCCCTGTGTCATATCAAGACTGATTGTTCTGGATCAGTCGGGACAGAATATAACATGTTCTCCACTAAGTTTGAGGACAAGCCAATGTTTATTCCTCTGGCGAGTCATTATAAATACACAGATGAGTGAGCACACAGCTGGCACTACTCACCTTAACAATGAGAGAATTTGGTCAGACATTGGCAGCAGCATAAGGGACAAAAATGACAGTCTTTCCCCAGAAAGCGCTGCATTGTGTCGTACCAGAGTCAGGCGAAGCAGAGAGGAAGTGGGCTGCTCCAAAGCCTCCATGTTGAATGATGTCAGAGGGACATCACAGACCAGGAAGCTGGTCTGAGGGAGCTGCTCTGGATCCAGATTCTCAGCTGTTTGTAGCTGCACTCCGAATGCTTCAGCACCAGCAGCAGATAGATAAACTTTCTAGATCTTAATCAGTAAATGAACATAAATAAATGTGGTCGTCTGTACTCCAAAAAGAGTGTTTGTGTTACAAAATGTTAATATATTTGTATATAGTATGTAGTAATGAGGAAAGAATGTTGTAGCTCTGTTTACATGTACAGTCCAGTGCGTCAGTGTGTGTGTGTGTGTGTGTGTGTGTGTGTGTGTGTGTGTGTGTGTGTGTGTGTGTGTGTCTGTGCATGAAATAGAGAATGGAAGAGAGGAAGGCATGTGTGGACAAGCTGAGGCTGTAGTCTTCTACCACCAGTCTGCGTTAGAGGGAACATCTGATAGGAAGAAGAAAACAGAGAGGTGAGACGAGGTAGACAGAGATTTATACCCGGAGAGAGACCTGCCAGCTCATCAGGAGTAACGATTTAATGCCACCCACACAGTCCTTGTACCCCTCCTCCACCTCCTTCCACTCCCATCTCCTTAGATTTACCCTCTTCTCCGTATTATGTCTCCTGAACACTTGTCAAGCTACTAAAAGGCGACAGACAGACAGATCAGACAAGACTATATTAACACGGAGTCATGCGCTATTTCTGGAAATACGGTGGGTTTAATGACACCAAGAGGAGTTCACTTTAAACAATACACATGTATGACCATGGCTGCAACTAATGATTGTTTTAATAATCGATTAATCAGCAGACTATTTTTCTGTTAATCATTTGGTCTACAAAACAACACCACTCCGTTTACTTTAAGACGAGTAAAAGCTGCAATTTGTCACATTTCATTTAAACAATTAATCAGTTATCAAAAATAGTCGAAACTTTAGTTTGTGTCGATCGACTAATTGAATAATCGCCTAATTATTGCACCTCTGCTCATATGTATCTATATATGCATGTTATGTTTTTCAAGGCTAATCTTGTTAGATCTTTTGACTGTTTTTAGGCAAAAAAAAAAAATATATACATTAAAATATAAATTGACTGAGTAGTCACAAGAAATACACAGCTGGTCTTGTAAAGAAGTCAAAATATCATTTAATACCTAAATAAGTGAAATGTGACATTCTATGATTTTATTAATTTGATCGGACAAACACAAACATCCTGAAAACACAGAATAAAGTACTTGCAAGGTGCATGGCGACGGTAAGGCAGTCTTAACGGGTCAACACTCTTAACAACACTTACAGTATGAAGAACAACTTCATTGTGAGATCAGTTTGGCCTTCATTAGGGTCAGCATAAATACTTTATATAGAATATTAAAATAGATATATAAGCAGAAAGGCGTTGGTTGGACAATAATAAGTGTTGTTGGAGTTGGGCCCCTTTACAATTTTACCCAGCAAGACCTTAAAAGTTATTGAAATGCCCTTCACGTGATTTCCAGGTGAGTGTGGGAGGCCTGTTGTTTAAAAGTATATACCAAAGGATGTATGGCTTCTTAATGTGACCTGCAGAGTGCAGAGATATATATGTGATTGTAAGTGTGAGACAGAAGTAGACAATATGGCTGTGACCAATGATTATTTTCATTGTTCATCATTGTTGATTAATCTGTTGATGATCTTCTTGATTCATCCAGCAATTGTTTTCTTCATAAAATGTGAGAACGTATTGAAAAATGGTCTAAACTTATATTCACACTCCAAAACATATATCATAATATCAAAAGATGTTCTGTTTACTAAAATATATGACAATGAAAAGCATCAGAAGCTCATGTTCGGAAGCTGAAAATGGAAAATATTTGATATTTTTCCTTCAAAAATGAAACGATTAGTCGATTGTCAACATTGGTTCTCAAAAAACAATATATAGAATTACAGGCATGCGCCGTACTGACCTCAATTTAACCATAATGATCATCCGACAGTTTTTCACATATTAAACAACACAAAGATATAAAGAGCCTGTTTGAAAGACTTGCTTCTCTCTCCTCTTCAGGTGACATCATCCCTCCTGATTCCATCCTCCACTTTGATGTCCTGCTGCTTGATGTGTGGAGCCCGGAGGACGGCGTCCAGATCAACACCTACCACACCCCCTCCGTCTGCACCAGAAAGGTGGAGGTATCTGACTACATTCGCTACCACTATAATGGCACCCTGCTGGATGGGACGCTCTTTGATTCCAGGTTTGTTCTATATGTATAATATCTTATTCAAATACACACGGTCACACACAAAAAATGCACACAAATATGTATCCTCTCTCCTCCATCCTTCGCTGTAGCCACACACGTATGCGTACCTATGACACTTATGTTGGGATTGGGTGGCTGATTGCTGGAATGGATCAGGGCCTTCTGGGAATGTGTGTCGGAGAGAGACGCATCGTCACGATGCCACCGTCACTTGGATATGGAGAGAATGGAGATGGTGAGTATTAGCAATTTATTTTATCATTATTTGCTTCCTTGAATCTGAGTACATTCCTGTGAATGACTTCAAGCTCTTAAAATCTTTCACTACTTTGAGAACAACAAGAGATTGATGATAATTACAGTGCAAAGCAACAGGCGCTGTAATGGCACACATGGAGCATGAGGTGGCAGTACATCACACACACATATGCAGTTAAACTCTTCTTTTACCCTCTCAGTCTTGTCAGAGATGGAGAGTATAGGTAGACTTCTTCTTTTCCCAACCCCTACCCTTACCCTTTATGGAAAGATATAACTATCTAACATATAAAACATATTCATTACACGTGAATTTAGTCTGTATGTATGCCTTTTTCAGGAAGACAGTCTGAGACTTGGGGATGACATTTCACTGTTGTTCATCCCTAATTCTCCTCGATGCGTCAAGCAGCAATAAATACTTCTACTTAAGACATCTTCCGTCTCCAGAGGACTCCTTGCTTCTCGAGATTGCCTTCACACCGGTTAGCTTAGCTTAGCACAAAGACTTGAAACAGGGCAGAATAGTTAGCCTTGCTTTCGGCTGGCCAGCATGTCTAAAGCTCACTAATTAACTCGCTGCGTCTTGTTTGATTCATCTTTCCAAAAACTATTAAGTGTAAAAAGGACAATTTGCTGTTTTATGTGGGGTTATGTGCTGGACTACTTCTTAACTGGGACCAGTAACTTCCAGGAATCTCAGCTGGTTGTCCGGCAACTGCTCAGAGACAAGAAATAGTGTGGCACACGACCACAACCTGTCGTTTTTGCACAGAATAAACAAACAAGACACGATTAGTTAATAGGTCAGTTTTAGAGATGGTGGTGTACGGGTTTTTGTTGCCTTTAAAAATGCTACCTGTTTCCAGTCTTTACATTAAGCTAAGCTAACAGCTGCTGGCTGTAGCTTCATATTTACCCTATAAATCAGGAGTGGCGATCTTCTCATCTAACTGTCAGACAGAAAGGGCATAAACATATTTATCAAAATATCCAAGTATTCCTGTAATTGACAGGTTTGACAGGACAGATTTGTTATGTACTGGAGTCTTAAAGTTAATTCTTTTTTTTTTTACAGCAATATCTTTATATAGTTATTTTCAATTAACCTCCAACAATAAAGAAGCAAAATAAAATCTCATTAAGTATACGAGGGAGAGTATCAAAACCCTTTCCTTTATATTCCAGATAAATGAAAAATGACCATAACAACACATAAATAAACAATATAAATAAATGTTTATTTGCTTTTCATGTCATATTAACATCACATTTTCATTAATTGTACTGGAACTTCATTCTTGGGAATAAATAAATAAATAAGGTTCCCTTCCTGCTCATTTGGTTAATGTTGGGAATTGATCTTGGTCCTGGTGAGAGGATGAATGATGAAGAGTATTTCTGTTGTTCATCTCATCCTCTGGCCCCATACCATCCTCCACCGCCTTCCACCACCATCACCTTTGTTCTTGTCTCCAACCTCTCTTGTTCTTCTCTCTCCAGGCAGCGACATCCCAGGACAGGCGTCACTGGTGTTTGACGTCGTACTTCTGGACCTTCACAACCCCAGAGATGGGATCTCAGTGACCAATCAGATAGTGCCCGAGTCCTGCACGAGGAAGTCCATCTCTGGAGACTTTGTGCGCTACCACTACAATGGCAGCCTCCTCGATGGAACATTTTTTGATTCCAGGTGTGTGTCAATGTTTTATATACATTATGTTAACCACACAGAGTATAAATTAATTAGAAATGAATGTTTAATGTCTGTTGTTCCTCAAGTACTCCTCATGGTGGCGGCATTTCTCTTTGCACTGAAGTTGTGTTTCGAGATGCTACTCACATTCACCTTTTTAAGTATTTAAACATCATAGGTTCATGGCTATTAACAACTGTTTTTGTGTACTGCACAATATACTAAATTAAGGAATTTACACTTTTCAAGAATCCTGGTTATAGCTTTCGAAGATCTCTGTAACGTTGACTATCAAAAGTGCACTTACCTGTTTGAAGAACAGGATACTTTGCTTGAAATGTATGCTTTGGTAATTTACAGCTCAGGAAGTTACTGACGCCACTTAGACCTTTGCAGCCTTGCAGTTTAGGCCTTGTAGACTTTCTTGTTACTTTCAGGAAATTTTTTCGCACAATCTGTACAGACGTCAAGGACTCAGGAAAGCCCCATGCTTATGTGTTAGAGTGTTAAGCTGCGTGCATTTGCCATCTCTTCTGTTGTGGAAGATTGTCTGTGAAGGACTCTGAACACGATTGAATAAACACACCAAGACACTGACAGTGGTAAAGTAAAATAGATATTGTAATACAGGAGAAAAACAAACCTAGAGAAACACCAGGGTGAATAAATTATAAAATCAATAAGGTTTCTCTCACACGTCACACATTTGTCCAAGAGCTTGAACCGATATTGAAAAATACCACCACACGGTATGTTTGTGGAAACCACAAATGCACCCTGCCGGTTGCAACACAAGCAAACAAGGGGTTTTTGAGGTATGTGTTTGAATGACAACTTGATACAGGTATACAAAAAAGAAAAATACAAACTTTATATTTATATTCCAGGCTGAATGTGAGTTTTTTTTTTCTCTACGTGACTGTGTAGTAATACTTTTGGTAATACTTTCTGTCCCACAGCTACTCTCGTAATCATACCTATGACACTTATGTGGGTCAAGGCTACGTGATTGCTGGCATGGACGAGGGTCTGATTGGAGTCTGTGTCGGAGAGAAACGTACCATCACCATACCCCCACATCTCGCCTATGGAGAGGAAGGCACAGGCTCTAAGATCCCTGGTTCAGCTGTGCTGGTGTTTGACGTTCACATCATCGACTTCCACAACCCTTCAGACAGCACTGTGGTCACTGTCACTTACAAGCCAGAGAAGTGTGAGAAGAAAACCAAGAAGGGAGACTTCATTAAATATCACTACAACGCTTCTCTGATGGACGGCACGTCCATCGACTCCACGTGGGTAAACTTCTGTGAGGCCTATAGACACGTAGTTTTAGAGAATGACCACGTTATCTCGGACTAGTGTTGAAAGTCCTGTGTTGTAAACAGTGCAAGAGGGACGGGCATGAACAGTAAAGTTGGGAGTATAACAGTTGAGTCTACAGGCACTACTTGGAGCGAAATGCTAACATCACCAAGCTCACTATGACAACGCTAACATGCTAATGTTAACCAGATATAATGATTACCATGTTCACCATCTTAGTTTAGCCTGTAAGTATGCTAACGTTTGCTAATCAGCACTAAACACAAAGTACTGAGGATAATGGGAATGTCATTAGTTTTGCAGGCATTTGGTCATAAAGGTTTTGGACAAAATAACAGTTTTGACCTGATGATGGCAGTTTAGGAAAAAAAAGGTAATGGGATGATCCTTATTGCAATTCGTCCTACAGAGACTATGGATTGTCTGTACCAGATTTCAGGGCAATCTATCTGATAATTGTTGAGACATTTCAGTAACATCCAAACATGTCAACCTGCTGGCGGTGCTGAGGTTAAAACAGGGGATCACCAAAATCATTTGGATTCATCCTCTTGGCACCACAATTGTGTGTACAAAATTTCATGGCACCCCATCCAATAGTTGTTGAGATATTTCAGACCAAATCATGGACTGACCGATCACAAAAAAACAAAAACATGCGGTCCACTGGTACCAGCAGCATCTGAGTCATTTTCTTACTGTTGCAGTCACTGTCATGTCAAGTCTAAGTACAGTTTTTTTGTTCCATGCTTTTAAACATCACTGTTTAAAACATCTGCAGTCCCATTTATGTCACATGGACCCTAGAGGAACCTTGTGCACTCATAGATATGCAAAGTAGTCTGGTATGACTTGCACAACATTTCACTTCCTCTGCATATGCACTTTGTCTGAGTCAAAGCATGAAAAAAACAGAAAAACTCAAAAAAACACTTCTCCTCGTGAACATTATTTTATCTGTCCAGTTTGCATCAAAAGTTGAGTTGATTTTTTACTGCCATTACAATAAAGGTTGTTTGGAAATTGCAGGAGCTTACGGACAGCTCATTATTCAATGCAGCATACTAATAAAACCACCATGTGGATAAAAAGAAATTAAAATAGACATGATATCATTTGTATAAAAGATAAGCTGATCCTTCAAGAATGCAATGAGTCTTGAGCTGCCCTTGACACCAGTCTCACCCTTCAAAACTGTTTCAGTTCCTGGATTGAAACCAAGTTCTGGCTTCTCACCCACTTGAACAACTTGATAGAAGGCAGACATGCCTTAAATCCTCAAAGCAACAAAAATCTTCACCTCTTACATTCTCACACAGGCAACTTTAGGAATGAGTAAGAAAATTATCATCTGATATATGTACACACAAATCGGTGAAGAAACTGCTGTTTTACATCAAATATGTGGAAGGGTAATGTAACAAGTATTGTATGTGCTTAGTTAAAAATAATAACATCTAGAAGTTATTTTGTATGTCTCCGTTTCACTCTGACTCAATTTGTTGCAGGTATAATTATGGAAAGACATATAACATCGTCCTGGGAGCAAACCAGGTCGTCCCAGGGATGGAGGACGGAGTGATGGACATGTGCGTGGGGGAGAAAAGGCACCTTGTCATTCCTCCTCACCTGGGCTACGGGGAGAGAGGAGTCAGTAAGTCACACACACACACACACACACACACACACACACACACACACACACACACACACACACACACACACACACACA
>JBBPCS010000037.1:1344575-1416642 GCA_037974645.1 Hollardia meadi
CGGTAAGACGTGACAAAATTAGTATATCAACTAAGGGATAAATAGTTGGCACCAGGAGGCACCCTCAGACTTGAGCACTTGTCTTAAATCACAATCACAACAGTGATAGAGGAGACTAAAGCCAGGCAACACATTTATTCCGCTGACTAAATATTGGGTTGACAAAAACAGCCAAACACACTGTAGTGAACAAGGTGGGGCTGACACAACTGTGGCTCTTTGTAAGGTATTAATCTTTCTGTTTGCACATATATGTGTTTACTTTTAAGTTTGCTGTGTAATTGATGTTAGTCTCAGGAGAGCATGGAAATTGGGAACAGATTTGTCCAGAATGGATTAAGCATGCATATGGAGAGAATGTCATGGTAAGGGGTACCAGGTAGATGTATGGGTGTCGAAGGGGACCAAGGGTGATGGCTAAGAGGTTTCCCAGGTTAACAATTTGAGAGGCCCACTGAATTGTCACGCACATGCTAGAGTGAAAAACTATATAAGCAGTCTTGTTCTTGTTACTCACTGAGAGAGAGATATTTTTGTCTCTGTCCTTTATGCATGAATAAAACCAGCCAAGATGAAGCATTGATGTGTTGGTCTGATTCTATTCAACTTGTTACTCTCTCGGACACAAGAAATCATGGTCTGGCAATTAATTCCTCCCACCTTTAATTGAAATTTCCGATAACATTGTTAATAAAGGTCATGCAAAGTGTCCCAAACTGCAATACCCCTACATAACCAACAGGAAAAATAATAGGAAAATCACTTAAGTCCAGTCTAGACTTTGTGTAGAGATAAGATCATTTCAGATCAAGTAAGGTTTTATAAATAACTTAACTTAGACATGGTTTCTGCTTAAATCCTACTTAAGATCAAAATTGATCTTTAAAATCTGTAAGTAATAAATAATTGAGGCAATAAACATATAAATAAATGTAAATATAAATATATAAATGTTAAATAAATAAATAAATGGGTTTTGGTTTTTTGTTTTAAAAAAAGTGTTTTTCTAAGGACAACTTTTATTTATTTCAGGAGTCATTTATTTCATAATTCCACATTTATTTATTTCTGGGGACTTATTTCCTAAAGTCACATTTATTTCCCAGCTCGTTTTATTTCCATCTTGCATATGCAAATGAGGGGGCGTGGTTATACCACAGATTCAGACCAGTGGCCTGTTTGAAGTAGTAGCAATAAAGATTATGTCTCTCTCTCTCTCTCTCTCTCTCTCTCTCACTCACTCACACACACACACACACACACACACACACACACACACAAAGAAGAGGAGGTCAAAGAAGGGAGTGAACTTTCGCTCTCTCTCTCACTCACTCACTCCCTGGTTCAACGGGAGGGCAGGCAGCGAAAGTATGTTAAACTTAACGTACTTATCTTTGTTCATCATTCACACGTTTAATTAGATAATTTACCACGACTTCGTAAGAGCCGAACGGACACTAACTTTCCAACGGTAAGCGTATCTACAACAGGAAGTCGGTACCATGTTAACAAATTAATTTGTGTTGTTTCGATGGCACGTCGAGCTAGCTTGTTGGCTCTTGTCGCTTAAGATAACTTTTCAATTTGTGCCTGTCACTATTTCTGATAACAGGTCAGTTTTGGAGAAAACAAAAACCCTTTAAAGCCTAAAGCCTTATATTTTTCATGTACACACAACTGCACACTGCAGGCAATGCTGACTTTGGTATATCCCGCCATGCTTACATTTCATTTATAACATATTTCAAATAACCATGTACTTGCATTGATTGTTTGTTTGGGGGGTCTAGTGACGGAGTACATTTGAGGACACGCTCAATAACAGGAAGAGCAGCTTAATCTTCCCAGAAAGGTAGAACGCTCGACCAAAAAAGGATTCAAAACAATTCCTGACAGTTGCGTAATGTCTAGAAAGTGGGGTTGCATCCAAACTGCATAGAAAGAGAACACATCCTGACTGGTTGTACTGGTACTGGTTTGCCTTTTTCATGAGAAATCTTCCACAACAACGTCAGTTAAGGTGGTAGATAGTGCTCGGTACGCTAACACTACGATTGAAATGTATCACTATTATTACGTTAATAAGTGAACGTTAATTGGCGGTTAACATCAGATTGTTTGCCTACAGTTGGCTGTGGTTGTCGTCTCAGTCAACCATCACCTCATGTTAACGTAACGCTACATCTCCTGTTTATATGGTTGTTTCACTCATCTACATTGATAACGACAACTGAGATTATAAACCCACAAAGAACAGTTGACTGACGCTAATTAATTTCTCTGGTTTAGCAGAGAGTGACAACATGAATGAGCTGTTTTAACTTTACCTTATGATGTCTGTGTTCCTCCTTAAAGTTAAAAAATGGGAGCTTTTTTACTGTAATCGTGTCACTCTGAAACAATAACAGAAAGGTATATTTAAAAGTTTAAAATCATTGTTGGTTCAGGGTTTAGCTTAAATAATGTTTGTTTTTTTGTTTTTGTTTTTTTTAAACTCTAAAAACTTTTTTTTAAAAATGACTTTGGGGACTTAATTTTAGGGAGACCATATGTTCTGTCTGAACAGGGTAACTATTGATATTGCAGCGACATCTGGTGGTTAGTTTATTTCAGAGTCTGTGTTTATAATGTAAGGAGATCAAAGAGTCCAAATACAAGTAGGAATATACAGTTTATGTAGGCCTACTTTAACATATACAAAATAAAACATTGTCAGCCAAAGCTCACAATATTATGAAATGATATCAATGGGTTTCAATAAAGACACTGGTGAATCAAGAACAGTAATTAGTCATTAAATTACTAATGAGAGATTAATTAAAAGAATTTATGAACAGGTTCAGGTACTGCATTGAACTCTGACCATCTCCAGTGATTCTTTGATACTTTGAAGACTCCAGTAGCATTAAAATTCAACATCTGGCCCAGGTCTGGACTTCATGATCCATCAAAATGATGTGCTAATACAAAGCTCTAGGACATAGATACTGAGGATAAGGTGGAATACTTGTAGGTTTTGTCTGTCCATCCTTCTCTGATATCAGATTTGTGTGGAGAAATAAAACCATATATGCAAGTTGGGACAACTCAACTCAAAAGGGAAGATTGGCCAGAATTCTCCATTTATCTTCATCACTCACTGTTCACTTCTTTACTTCAACTGAATGCAGGTGGTGATTGTACCAGGCAGCATGCAGCCAGTTGAGGCACAAACAGGTTTGGCTTTCACTCCGTCTGTGGGCCATAATGCTTACAGCCTTTTCAGTAATTATGTTTTACTTATGCATTCTCTGTTTGTAGGAGTTTCTACCAAAAGCCACCTGTACAATTCCCTGAAGGTGTATTTGAACAACAGGAACAGACTACAACCCATCATTGGTCTGCAGTGACAAATCCCTGTTTTGGGTATATGCTGTCAGTGTTGTGTGTATATGTCCCGTGTGTATTGAAATGATTTGTCATTTTATGTACATTCAGGCCTGGGCAGTATCATAGAATGTGTGAAGGCGGGTACACACAGTGTAGAAGCATTGTACCTGTGTGAAGTGTGTGGGTCTCGACTTGGTAAAGCTGACATACGGAACCACATTATGGGAAGTCTCCACAGATACAACTACATTGTAAGTCGTATTGTAGAAGAAGACGTGATGGCAAGTTTGTCTGCTGCCTAGGGTTTTTGTTCATTCACCGGTGGTGTGTTTTCCTTGACAGAAAGCCTGGCACCCCGACTTACTGTCTGAATGGAAGGAGAATTTTGACCTTTCTAAACTGGCCTGGCCACTGATGGAGAAAGCCAAGATACTTGAGGGAAAAGAGGGACCGGGAGATGTCCAGGTATTTTATTGTGTATTGTGTATGCTTTTGTTAGTAGCTGAAACAGTGGAGTGTTTTAGATACGAGTATTCACATCTTTTTGCATCTTTCATATTAAGTTGATAGAGGTTGATGATGCTATCTACCAGAGGATGCTTTCTACCAGTGAGACTGATGGTCAGTGACTATTTACTTGTTCAGTGGTTCTCAACGTCTACTGTAGAGGTCGACTTATTTATTGGTTTGGCCGATTAATCTGTGCCGATATGACGTTTTATAAACTATTGTTATTGCCGAAACTTTGGCTACAATAGTTTTCGATGGCTGCGCCACCTCCGCCAGTCACAGCGGGGATATTCATCACCGTTTTCCATGGAGGCTCCATACACAAAGTGAAAGTAATGTGTACCTGAGATAATTTATATTTAAATGAAAGTTAACTTTATACAGTATAAGACAGGTTGTTGGTTACAGCATGACATTATCAATGCATTAGACTAAAGATAACTGCTCCTCTGCTGAAAGCATGTCGTCTCTGTTTTTCTAGTGTCACACTGGTTACGTTAACTATAAACTGGATCGTTACAGTGACCACCTTTAAAACTGGCACAGCTCTTAAGACTTATGGCTTTGGTGAGCTAGGCAAGTCCACTTTGAGGTTGTCATATCCAGAGTAACATGTCAACAACTTAAGCATGCGACTGTCCCATGGAGACAAGTTCACAAGCAGCACTACCAACATGAAGCAACGTGAAAATCCACAGACAGAGCATGAAACATATTATGTCCACTGTGCCAGCCTCTGTTACTCCGGGTCGGCAGATTAATCGGCTATTGGCCTTTAAAAATCCACAATCCTTCAGTCCTACTCTTGGTCTTTCCATTTTCTGTGTCTATATTTTTGTGGTATTATTTCTTTGTGTACATGTCCCTTTTTGTTTCTTTTTTTTTTTTTTTACTCCATATGGGTGTCTTTCTCTCTCCAACACTTCAGCAGTAACTCTGATGAAAATGTTAAGAGGTGAGCTTGACAGCCACTCAGAGACTACATCTATGCAGCTGGAGCACTCTCCCATCCAATCGCATAGGATTGTATTTTTTGCCCAGAACCAAGAAGGGTGGTCCAAGAAATCCCTCAGGACCTCAGCAGAGACAAACACGCCCCTGTCTCTGATACATTCAACTGGGGCTCCTTCTGTTAAGTCAGTAGGCAGGTTGAACAACACTTCGACGTCACTGCCGGACAATACCCAGACGTCACATGAAAAATCGGTGTTATCAAAGAACAGCAAGAGCTTTCTTGATGGCTACAGAGGAACCAAGCCTCTTATTGGTGAGCACAAATAAAGAATACAACAAAATTTCAGAAAATGTGTGTTGAAAAGTACACATTAACAGTAAGTTGCAGGATAAGCTTTCTGCTCATGGTGATTGCTATAATGTATTGAAGCTGTTTATATACTAAATGAAAAAAACTAAATTGTTACTTTTACCATTTCCATTAATAGGTAATGGACATTAGTAAATGATAGTAGATTTTTTTGTTGAAAATTCTTCGGAGGAGTGCTATTGCATATATTATGGGTATAGATCTTTTAAGAAAACAGTTCAGCATTTTGGGAAATCTGTTTGTTGTTTGTTTGATAAGAGGATTTATAGCACTGATCTTATCTAACACTTGGCAAGAAAGCAAAGCTGCTTATATATATTTGCCACAGGTCTTTTCTGCGTGGTTGAGTGTAAAAGTGAAGATGGCCACACATACTGTTTCTTATGTCACTGCTGCCGTGCCAGAACCAACAAAAAGGGCATCATTGATCACCTAACCAGCTCTTCCCATCTGGTGAACTACTTGGTCAGTTTGTTGTGGATCACTAATTGAAATGAACAAGAACACAAATCCTTCATGTATTCAAAGAATGTAAAGAACATACTAAGTTTAAAGTTATCTAAAAACGTCTGTGTGTAGATGGAAACTCGCCCTGAGCAGGTGGAGGTAATGATGGCGGACATTATTGACAACCAGCAGCTTCTCCAATCACTGGCCCAGAATGTGGAGCAAGAGGAGGGCAGAGGAAAGCTGAAGGTATCATTTACTTTTATGGACTGATTGTTTTGCCTTATGCTAGGTGTAAAATTACTCTTTTGTTCTTGGCCAAAAAGGTCTCGTGTTCACTTGTACTCGTTTGTCCATAACAAAGTTCAAATATCTCTTGTTTTCAGGTGGTAACCGCACCAGAGTCACTCTGCATCCTTCTGACCAGCAAAAGTTACGACTGGTGTAAGTACAGATGCATGCCCAGCTACTGTTTTCTCATTTGGCCATGATTCACCTCTTTAGCTCCAAATCTCTGCTCTTAAGGGAGTGATTTGTGATGCAAGTATAAAACTTAATTAACTCGCGCCTCTCACATTGCTACAGTTTAATTTCTTAAAGAGGTGGTGTATTACCTGACGCTGTGCATAAAAGTGATGCTCCACCACACACCCCCAGGCTTGAAAGGTGGCTGTTTAAGAAAAAAAAAAAAAAGCAAGGTGACCACATCCTCTGTTCTCCATGATGGAGCAAAGTAGAAACTTTTAAGGCCACCTTTTAGAGTATAGAGAGTGAGTTGTGTGAGAAATGTATACTTTGGGTTTGGGGCTTAATTAAACATCCATTTTATTATCTTTTGTTCTATTCACTCATTTTAACTAATTCACTCTTCGTTATTCTCTTCATTCTCCTCCACTCCTTTATTTTACCTATGTTCAACCACCTCATTGATTCTTTTCCAGTGTTCAAACATGCTATTTTGAACTTATTCTTTCCCCAATGCATTTTTGAGTGCAAAGACTTATGTACTGTATGTGTGCATTGTTTTGTCTTTGTATTCCCCCTGTATTGTTTTTCTTCTTTTCCAGGTATGAAGTGGCTGTGTAAAGGATGGACTAATGCTGACTTCCAAAAGGAAAAGAGGAAAATAGCTGTCAGAGGTGTGTCTTTGGAAGCAACAGTTCACTTGAAAGGGTCCACAATTGATGTCCTTCTTTAAGAAATTCAATATTTTTTGTAATTTTCCTTTTTGTTTTTAAATCTCTGTGGGTCCAATTTACACGTTCTTTAAGGGCCAAGTGTGAACAAGACTTCAAATCAAGACTTCCCAGATAAAAGTGCCGTAGTGATGAGGAAGACGAGGAAAATAAATAACACTGTGTTCAAGGTAAGCCTGCCTCTTACCAAAGGTTCAGTGCTACTGGAGAGGACATCTTTCAGCAAGGACAGCCTCCCTGTGTCATCCACATACTCGACTCCATCGGACTCCGATCTCATTCCCATGCCAGAGTCACAGTCAGAGGACTGCGAGTTGGACTGTGACAATCAATCATTTGCAATTAGCGCAGAACTCACCTCAATGTGTACAACCTCGCAACTTCAGCAACACCCCTATAGTGGAGGTGCAGAAGCTGGTCAATACATGGGACCAGAAAGAAACTTTGCCAGTCATTATCAAGAGGTGGATGGTTATTTCAGTAACAATGAGTATGTCAGGCAGTCTGAATACATAACTGGAACTGAAGACTCAAAGGTTTATGGGGGGAAAAATTACAATAGACAGCACAGTTCTCAAGGAAGATCAAATAAGAGATTTTATAAAAAGGTTTGGCAAAATGAAGACCCACAGACATCTGTTGTGCCCCTCACTCAGGATTGGTCATCTTATCGCTCTTTAGCTGGACGTGTGGAGGGTTGCAGTGAGCAGAGGAACAATTCAACTTTGCAGAGTAAAACTGGCATAAGAGTTGAAGTGTTGAGAGAAGAGAGATGGGAGATGAGCTCAAATGCTACTCAGTATTATTACCAACAACAGCCCCAATATCAGTACATGACACAAGATCATGCAAGTCTTCTGACAAGTGTGGGGCAGCATGGTTCATCTGGGGAATTGGCTCCTCATTTAGATGCTGCTACTGTTGACCGTGACTACAGTTTTTTTCAGACTGAAGTGAGACCATGGAAGTCATCTATGGAGTTTACTATAGGACATGCCCAGACAGCTCCGCAAAGTTATACAAGTTACGACCCAGCAAACCATCCAAGTATGCCATGGGGTGACGTCTAACCCCAACTATAATATTGGTTCTATGACAAATCCTGAACAGCAGTGATATGGACCCCACGCTGATCTTCAGGGCAGCTGGTTTGATAAAGTGAAATTTAGATTGAACAACTCTTTTTTTATGCTTGCATGTGTGAATTTCTACAATTATGTCTGGTGTCCTCATTGAATGAAATCCCACCGAGATGGCCCAGCACATGTTCTGAACGTGCTGTGCACAGTTTTCTAAATATTCTTTTTAAAATAAATCATTTTTTTTCTGTCAAAATGGGAATCTAAGAGACGGATGCCTTGTCTGTTGTGATGCAACCCTTATAGCCTCAGAGATCAGTGTTCAATTTGTTTATTTTGACTTTCAGTTTCATCGTTATTATTTTTATATGAAACCGATTTTGCCTCTTCATTCACACAAATCTAAAAATAGATGAGTAATAATATTAATGGGTAACTTTGGTATCTTTCAACCTTGACCCTATTTGATTGTTGAAATGGTGAAAAGATGTGCCACTTTTGGTGATTTTTATTTTGTCGTTCTGTTTAAGTTTGAATGAAGTGCGTTTTAAAAAGATAAAACTGCTGTTCTTGCAAATGAAGTCCGGTGGCTTTTGGAGATCCTTCCCATAATGTTGTCAGACACGTAGAATAACAATCTGATCCTGTCAGTGGCAAAAATCACTCCGTAAGTGGACATACTCTGACATTGTGCAATTGCCTGCCGGGATTACATTGCAGCCTGTTTCATAGCTGCTGGCTGTTGTGGTCTCGCTCACCACTGGACTAATTCCTGAAACAAACATGGGAAAATGGTGTCCAGTTTGAAAAATACCACAGTTACCCTTAAAGCATCAAAGCTTCAGGGTTTTATTATGTAAATTATATTTGTTTACAGTAACAGAAATATTAGCATTTTCAAATCACACTGAGACTGTGCTTTGTCGTTGTCACTAAATATGTTGAACTGCTAACACCTACATTTTCTGTTTCATTTGAACTGCTGTTATGTACAATCTGCCTGAATAACTCAAAAAAAATAAAGAACTTTAAAATTCATTTAATGTGTAACTGCTCACTTTAGGTATGTGCTTAGATTTTATGTTATGAAACAAGGCCAAATGTGCTGCTTCACAAATTATTGAATGGAGCACTGCTGAGGTTACTAGTATTATTTGATGACCTCTTCTGCTTACTTTGTTCACCACTGAAGAAGTATTTATGTTGAATATGCTGTATAATGGAATGATATGGGGTCAAATATAGATTTCTTTGTTAGTTTGAATTCAAAAAGTAAAGCTTATACAGTCTTTGATGTTCTTTTTTCTTGGTTTCAGTGGAAGGTGATATTGTATGGTTCCTTAAATAAAAATAAAAGTACATTCAATTTATGCTACTTTATACCTCTACTATATCATTCAATAAATATATGATCAACGTATTAAATATGAAACTTTGTTGGAGTTGTGCAAAGCCATGCCAGGATTTATGAGATTGTGGTGTACTTGTACTATGAATGATGAAGTTGTAAACTGCACCCCAACGAAACTTAACAGAACCCCTGAAATCCTGTCAATTTGCAAATTGAGTACTTTTACTTTTGATACCTTAAATACATTTTATGATATTATCTAGATAATTTCTAAGGCAGGATTACTGTTATATTGTTACTTTTACTGAAGGAAAGTATCTAAGAACTTATTTCACCACTGCTTACTGTGATGCATTTAGAGTCTCCAAACTCAATAGCAACCTTTGTCGAAATGACTCCATATTGTACACCAGCAACAATGTCCAATTGAAGTCAATAATACTACAATTAACACAAACACTGCATAAACTATTTTGTTTATTTCTCCTGAGGCTGCTGGGTTGTTGCGTTCCATGAGTCGTCCAGTTTTTATGAAAACTAATATAAAGAATGCAGTGGAGTTGTTAATCAAAGCCGTAAATTACGTGTCACGTGAACGCAACATTGCTGCCGTACGGGATCTCCTGTGGTATTCACTATTGTCGTTCGCTCCAAGCTACACCAGCAAGACAGCCACCCTTGAACACTGCTGAAAGGACGGGTGTATCGAGATAGCATAAACAGCCAGTCTGTACACAGGAAAGGTAGCTTATGACATTTAATTTGGATGGCTACAATTCCTGTAGTGACTAGCTAACTTGCTGCAGAGAACACATCTGGGAGAAACCTTAAAGCTACCTCTCCCAGTGCCTCGTACTCCCTCTAGTCTCGTCAAGATGTCAGCTTTCTCCGAGGCAGCTTTAGAAAAGAAACTATCCGAGCTTAGCAACTCACAGCAAAGTGTGCAGACGTTGTCATTGTGGCTCATTCATCACCGAAAACACTCGAGGACCATTGTCAATGTTTGGTTCAACGAACTGAAAAAAGGTAAGTTAAGTTTGACATGAGCTAGCTAGTTCCTCAATACAGACCGCTATCATGGTTGCACTAGTTCACAGACAAGTTACGTGCAACGTTAGCTGTTGGCTACATGAGCTTGCTACCCCTAGCTAAAGCGTCATAAAGTTCAAATTATCTTAGCAAACGTTGAAGTTGTAAGACAACGGTTTTTTGTTAGCACAGTAACTGCTAACGCTAGCCAACTTTTGAGCAATAACGTAATCAGTTGAGAAGGTTGTGACTCATCAGCATTGGCTAACTTGAACGTTAAATTAGCCTCTTTATTTACAGATAGTGGTTTGGATCAAACCATTAACGTTATCGTTATTTATCTAAGCGTAGTCTATTTATGTGTAAGGCATTTTAAGACTAATGAAGTAACTAAATTGAAACTGGGGTTTCTACGTTTGTGCTACTTTAATGTTAGCCTTAGTAAATAATACAATAGTAGTCTCTCAATAGTTCAGCATTGATATAAGGCCGTCTTATTATGTACAGTTGGTGGAGTTTGTGGAAACAAAAACAGTATTCAGGAGGCCAGCATCGATAATCCAAATGAATGCTGATGTTCCACATCTCTGAGCTGTGCAAGTATGCACTTGTTGGTTAACGTGTTTTGCCATAACATCTTTTAAAAGTGGGTCTTTAAAATGCTTACAGCTTGTTCTACTGTCCCCCAGTGGCCAAGAAATCGATTTATGTGGTTTTGATGTGATATATTTTTAATAACAAAATTACAGTGTGAAAAGAAGTGCAAGGGGGTCATTTGTGGTGATTAACCTACAGAGAATTATCACTTGACTCTGGAGCTCCCCTTGGCTCTGCAGAGCTTTATAGCAGGTTTCAGTTCATTGACCAGCAGTCTGATCTGCAGCTTTTTTGTTTTAGTTCACCACTCTCACAGCGTTTTCAAGCGCAGCAAGCATCTAAAAACCCACTTTACATTACCATCTTAGCACCAACTGGCATGCAGGTGCAGTTAGCGGTTAGCTGGTGAACACAGGGGAGCATTTAGCACCCAGAATGCCAGATATTTATATATTAGCCTTACATTACAAGTGGACACAACTCCAGAATGATAATGTTGCTCCTTAAGAGCTGGATGTGTAATAAGCAACTGTTTGCTACCAAGTTCACCATATCAACTTAAAAGGTGATAATATGTTAATGATATGTTCACAATTTTAGTTTTTGCTGACCCCAAGTGACCAAAAAAGTTATTGCAGGTTTTAGTTCACCTGACATCAACATTTTTCTCCTGATAGATCGCTAAGAAGTTCAAGATTTCATACTTAAAACATTCTTCTCTTAATGAACCCTGAGCACTCATAGGGGGGTTAGGTGGACGGTCCTGGATCAAGATTCTCAGTCATGTTTTTTTTTGGGGGGGGGGGGTTGTACTATGACTGATACTTGACACTATTAAATTCCTATACATTATGACAATTTTGTTTTATTGTAAATACTTACGGCAGCACCGTGACAACAACATTGTATTTTTTTCCCCCCAACAGACATTGAATAATAAAGACACCTTGACCAGTAATTTCCTATGTTAATTAATAATTAATATGTTAAAATTAATTGGGTATTCAATATCTAATTTATTTTGGCTATTTGTCAGAATGTGTTCATAAAACATTTATAAAACAACCTTTCACTGCTAAAAAAAAGAATATTGAATGTGTTGAGCATTACTGTTTAACTGTTTAACTTGGCCTGTGGATTTGTCATACGTTTTTTGTTCTTCTATCTCAAGGTGCCATTAAAAGCAGGTCAGCTGGAAGGTATAGATCACTAACCTGCTGTTGATTATTGCAACCTGTATCCACACTGAATCATAACTGTAAAAAGGATGTCTCTAAATGTATTGAGTAGAAGTAGAATTATTTTTAAATAGCTTGTGTGGATGTCAAGTATTGCTGTAGTTGTAGCTAATACTGGCACACCATCCCTTAGGGGGGTAGTCAACAACCTAATGATATCTCAAGTGGATGTTGTACAATCTTGTCTGAGTACTGAAAGGTGTGTGCAGTTGTAATAGCAATGGGAATAGAGATGGCACATTTCTCTGAAGCTTTATGCTTAGTGTTGACTGTGACCTGTCCACAAACAACAAGGACATTTGTACTATTACTTAAATGATGTGACTGTGCCATGAGGTACATGTTTGTGGGTAAAACACATAGAGAACAGACACACAGAACAAGCTGTGTGATTAGAGAGAAGAAAGTAAAAATTACTTGTGAAATTAAATTCTTAAATGCCCGAACCCTTGGGGGGACTATAGTGGAGAAGAAACCTGGGTGTGACTAATTGTTACTGGATAGATTTTATTCTTAGTTGTCAATGATGTTTGATGCATAGTAAAGAGTACCTTTCAATACATTGTGGGCCGGCTTGGTGGGAAAACCATTGGATTGAATTTACAATTTGGCATTAGTTTTTTTGTTGTTATTTCTCAAATGAAGAATTGAATCAATCACACTTTTTAGCTTTTGTAGGTTTATTGATGGAGCATTAGTTATTAGCTAAAATGTGTCATCCATTCAGGGTTTTTCCTGGCTTAGAATGAGCCTGGGGGGGGTGTTGACTACGCATGACAGTAAGCGTGATCAGTCTGTGTACAGTTAGGCTTAAAAAAAAAAAGTTTTAATTTTCTGCATGTTCTGTGCATGTAACAGTTGTTAAATTGTTATAAAACACATTCGGAGAGAACTTGAATTGCTATCTTTATTCTCAATTACCTTTCATCATTTTTGCATTGGTGATTTTCCTTTAAGGGGTGGCTAAAACCTCTTTGTGGGGATGCCAAAGAATTTCTCTATGCAGGAAAAACCCTGTCCCTGAATTAAAACACACCTGTTGTGCTTCGGAACCTACCGCTGTGTTGTTCAGCTTAAAATTCGTTCTTGTAAATCATAACCAAATGCTTCACTCTAATATGTGTGTATGTATATTTGAATGCGTGCAGCTCAGGTGTCACGCAAGCTGACCTTCCTTTACTTGGCCAATGACGTCATTCAGAACAGCAAGAAGAAAGGGCCAGAATTCACCCAGGACTTTGCACCAGTCATCGTCGATGCATTCAAACATGTATACAGGTCAGACTTCATATTATAGATCATTAGTAAGTCTAAGTTGTCTAAATTTCTGTAAAAGCTCAGACAAATGCATTGTTAATTACCTTTTTAGGACTGGGTAATGTGTTTGTATATTGTTTGTCTTTTGGCTTAAATGATGATATTTTTTATATAATGATACAACATTTTTAATTTAAAATGAACATTATAAGACAATGACATCATATTTCTCCAAGAATGATTTTGGAAACACTAGAAAATTGCATCTTAAAATGTGATTTACATCCCCTGAACTTCTTGATGGGACTTGCCTAAACATGTTAATGTCTTCACATTAAAATAAGTATTAACTCCATTTTATTCCTGTACTGTCCAGCCCTAACATCAACTGAAGTTCACAAAGTTCTTGCACTTGGCCGTTCTGTCTTGTGTTTTTCTATTCAGAGATGGCGAGGAGGGCTGTAAGAAACAGCTAGGTCGGGTTTTATCTATCTGGCAAGAGAGAGCTGTGTACGAGAACAACCTGCTGGATCAGCTCTCACAAGTCCTCTGTAAGTTGACACAACACTGATCTGTACCAGCGCAGGCTCGTAATTAGTGCTCAACACCCGACTATGCCTTTCAAATTTGCTCTTCAACAATAAGCTAATATGACTGTTTTCCCTGCCATTTTGGAGGTATAAACCTTGTTAGCTTATTCCTGTAAAATGTTCCTGCATAGTACTCCTGCATACTTTGAAGATCTCATACCATTGCCATTCTATTGGTAAATGTACATACAGTATACTCCACAGCTGATCAGCTTTATTGCCGGACAATGAGTGTGAAGCGGTAAAGTTGCAGTGTAGTTTATTAAATATAATCCGCACCATTTCATTTAAACTAGAAAACTCAACCGAAATAAAAAGCTTATGTGATGTTTTCTGTGTCTTTTCTGATAAACCCTAGATGGAGAAAAGAAGGCTAAGAAGAGGTCATATGAGGAGATCCAACCAGATGATGAAGACTTTGCTTCCCAGAGCTCCCCAGCTGAGCCCCCACAGGTGCTGGCCTAGGCAAATAGTGTACCAAACTCTTTCACCTCATTCAAAATTCCAGAATATATTAATATGCAAGTTTTGTTCTTTTTTTAAAGTTTAGTGCACATACACATACTCGGTGTATGTGCATTGGCGGCTTCAGTTTTCTGCATCACACTTGTAAATTGCACATTGGACCTGGATTGACTTCCAAACAAGTTTTGATGTCACAAATCATGCTCGTAGGCCTGCCCCTTAAAAATCCCATTTTCAATGTGCATAGAGAAACTTTCTGCTTTCAGCAGATGAATGCAAAGCCATCATTTAATCATTCTGCACAGTGAAGCTCAAGCATCCAACTGTAGGAAACCAGAAGACAAACATGAGTGGAGGGGGACTTAAACGATACATTTTACAGTAGATACTGCTGGCTTTGTATTGCAATAATTCTTTTCTCTGCTGCCTCTCTAATATTGTTCATATTTAACACATACTTATTTGAACTTTTCATTGACCATATCGTCTTTATTTACCTCTGTCCTGCCTTTACTTCGCTCATCTCCCTTCCCTGCTTGTCACTCTCTCTCTACCTCAGACAGCAGAGTTAATCCGAGCTCTGCAAGAGCTGGAAAATGCAGCCTCTGGCGACTCAGTGCTACGTCAGCGCATCTTTTCCCTTCCTGCTGAGGTGCAAGACACGTCATTGCTTCACAGGATCACAGGTGGGAGGCATGGCACAGTATACTATTGTATGCTGTACGTATACACAAGTCTGTTCCACTGCTCATTAACACGTGCTTAATAGTTAATGAAGTAATTGTCGTCATGGGTAGCAGGGTGTGCTACTGAGTGGAAACTCTTAATACACAAAACCAGGGTTTACAACTATGTGGCAACAAATACCTGGTAAGCCTAAGTGCCCTTTGGAGGCCTTTTTAACAATATGATATAGTGGACAGGGATTTTCCGAGATTTTTTTTTCTTTTTTGAGACAACAAAGGCGAAGGCCAATGTCCGCCTATGAATTAGATTGGCAGGGAAAACCCTCGTGGAGCAGTAAGTGACCACGCACAAGACCTCAATTGTTTCACACCACTTTCAATAAGGACAAACAAACAAAACAAATGCATACCTTCACTTTACAATATATATTTATTTTTGGTTACAATGTTATGTGAGAGAGGAGTTAGATGATAAGATACCTCAGACCGACGCATGCATATCACATACATGCATTAGAGTTGACGACTGAGTAACCTACAGTTGATGGTTTTCCTAGATATTTAGAGATGGTTCCCTGAACCTTAAAAATGTTTCACTGATCTTTGTATGGAAACCTTTTAACTTTGATATTAAAAGACTACAAAGCATAGCACCCTTGCCTTCACTTCAACAAACTGAAGTGCCCTTGAGCAGGACTGAAAGATGAAGAGGGCTAAAATGACTCCCATCTACCGTAGGGAAAAAAAACGTTTGATTTGCCAGTGCTTATACAGTAGCTATTTATATTGTACCAATAGTGATGGAGTACTGAATGACCTCCAGTTGAACCCTTCAGACTGGT
Organism: Hollardia meadi; assembly: GCA_037974645.1. NCBI lineage: Eukaryota > Metazoa > Chordata > Actinopteri > Tetraodontiformes > Triacanthodidae > Hollardia > Hollardia meadi. The sequence goes on from JBBPCS010000037.1 coordinate 1,360,556, forward strand.
AATGTTTAAGCATTGCGCCCTGCTCTTTGTCTGCTTTCTGTGCTTTAGATAAGGAATCAGGAGAGCGGCTTTCCCGGCTGGTGGAGGAGGCCTGCATGCTACTAGCAGACTACAGTGGCCGCTTGGCGGCAGAGATTGACGATAGGAGGCAGCTCACACGCACATTAACGGTCTTCCTGCAAAGTCAGAGGGACGGCCTGGCCCAGAACGAGCAGAAACTTGAAGTGCGTAAATAATTTTTCTTTCAATTACCGCTTGTTTATCTGTGTATGCCTTGCCTACCTCATCTTTCATGTCATTATTATTGATTCTCGATCTGTCTGTGTAGTGGTGTACTCACACTTCTTGTCTATCAGGCTTTTAAAGTAATATTTGTTTTCATGTATTTCAGCATGTTGCACACTCAACAAAGTGCCTGTTTGTTGCTAAATCACACTGCAATTTTCAGACTGCAGATTCCAGTTTGAGTGTTAGAACTGCTAGTGTTGCAGAGGAAAGATTCCTGATTAGATACTCAATTGAAATCCAAGTGAGAAATGCTTGTTCATTTATCCTTGGTCATTGAACTCAATACAGTCTAAACTCATTGTGCACTTACTTTCCATAAGGTAAGTATCAACCCAAATATTTGATCTTGTTTTCTCATGGCCATCATTTTTGTGGTGACAATAACTGTCCAGCCTTTATCCACAGGACACCAAGAGGATAAAGCATTTCATATTTGTATCTTCACTCAGTCTTCAGTCTTTACTCAAGTCTTTTGTAATAAAAGAAAACTGATGATAAAAAAAAGAAAATGATTTTGTGAGTTTTTTTTATTTTGCTGTAACTTGCAACTCCTTGTGGTACATGCATTGTACAAATTTCCAATTTCAAAGATGGTATTTAATAACAATATTTTTTTTTTGTAGTATTGACACACATTACCTGCTAGATGAAGTTAAATTAACTTAAGTCAGTTATTTATGTGCTCAAATAGAGGACAGCTCATAACGTCATTACATGTCAAACCAAAACTAAGAAAAGAGACGATGGTTTTTAGGAATCTTAGTATAGAACAGGATTATTTCACCTGTTAGCAACATTCATTTATGCGATTTTTCTCTATCTTCATTACATGATGTGATATAATTGGAAGCCTTCTGTGGCCTGAGGAAATATGTTCTTGCACAACACAACTACATCCATCAGCTGTTTGGCAAACATATTCTATAAGCACAAGTGTGCAGCAAAGATGAAACATTTGTGTGCCACTTAATGTCACTATCTTTTAAGCAGTAAAAATTGGTGCATATACATGATTTAGGTGAAAGCATTTGTCAGCATGGCTTGTTCCTTTGCTGACTGGCCTTTAGCTGTGCGTACTCTGTATGGGCGACCAGCTTATAATGTAACAGCTGGCCTGCGGTTCTGTTGCTTGTATTTACAGTTGTATTTAGAGTCAAATAAACCTAAATACTTTGCTTGGTATATTCTTTAAATTAATTTGAGGTGGGAGTTTTTCTTTGATAACCTTTTATGTGTTTTATAGATGGAAGTGAAAGTAAACCATGTAGCAAGATAGTAATGGCTTTTTTTATTATATCAAAATACATTCAGTGGTTTGTAAGAGGACAGATGTAAATGGGTTGCAAGATTAACAGCCAAAAATGTATTTAACAGGCTCATACAACATATTACATATACAGTATGTGGTGTTGTTTTCAGATGAAACCATGTTTTAATGGAAGTATTTGGCCAGGAATTCAAACTTGTGTTATTAAAGTTCAGTTAGACATTTAATTAACACCACATTCTGCAATGTACAATGCAATACAAAATTATCATATTAGTCACATACGCTGGTCTCCATATCCTTGATTCAGATTTCCTAATTACATGATGTCAATCCATTACTTAGAAATGTCCATAAATCAAAATGCTGCTGTTGAGAAAAATCACAATGTGACTCATTCCGACTATAAGATCTTTAAGCACTGATGGATTTTTCTGCTGTGGACACTTTCAGGAATACAAGCGCAAACTGGCGAAGGTGACCCAGGTCCGGAAGGAGCTGCGCTCACGTTTGAACAATCTTCCAGGGGGACTCTACAACTCTCCAAACTGACTGAAGTTTAACCTCCTGATCAGACCCTCCTGCTACTGAAACATCTCAACCTCTCTCTGTTCCCCTGTATGGTGACCTGTGGTTCTCATTCTGTCTTCAAAAGATGATTTATCCACATGGCTTTTATTAAGAGACATGTCTTCTTTTTTTTTTGTTGTTGTCTGTGAACTCATCTTAATGTGCTGTATGTTATCAGTACATTGTAAACTAAGCTTTGTAATCAACAGACACAGACCTCTCATGCTTTGACTCATGCCCATTTAATTTTTACAGGTTTAAAGTGATATGGGTGATGCTGGTGTGATATTTTTGTATTTATAGTGGCTTAAGATAATGCACCAGAGCATATCCCCTGTGTGATCAGTCATAATAATTTTCTGTAGCTTGAATTGCTGTTGTAACTTATTTTTGCTATTTCAATGAGTGCATATGTCTAACACTTGGTTATAGATCTTTGCAGCAGTTTAGGCTGGGTCATTTTTATGCGGTGTGATAATGGCCTCTGAAGAGAATTTGAACGTGAAGAAAACCATATTCTGAAGCTGAGTAGTAAGCCATGTCTCTGAAAGCAAATCAAACCATGCAATTGTCATTTATATAAAGCCTCTTCGTGAGAAGGTTGTGTAAATCATTGGTCAGTAAAAATATCCAAATTTGCATGTAAACATGATGGTAGTTATAGGCCTATCTGTAAGGTCTTATGATTTGTATCCGTGTCAACATGGCTTGCGAAATGGTTATTCAGGTTACTGAGGCATCTCTCTTAATTGACATCATCATAGTTGCACAGACCGTCACTGTACTGAGATAATGAGTGGAAGAATCTTCGGTTGTCTTGTTCACTGTATCATAGATTTATCCTTACTGAAAGCTACGCGGATGCCTCACACAGCTTGACAGGTGCCCCAGGTTCCAAAGCCAGGCATAAGGCTGTTTGTTTTTGTACATACAGTTAAAATATGAAGCCAATTCTTCTTAGAGCCAAATAAACAGAAAAGTTTGCAGTCCTATGTGCAATTTGTGCTATCGAGTTTGATTGAAAGTGAGTTCCTGGTCAAAGGGGGGGGGGGGGCTAAACGGACGTCCACCCAGATGATTTTCTTTTTCTTTTTCTCCAACCTTATTGAAAAGTATATACATTTACAAAACAGCAGATATGTACTCCTTGCATATAGGCAGATACAAGTACAAATTTAAATAAATAAATGGACGTCCACTCAGATGTCCACGTTTTCACTACGGTGAGTCGTTGCACAAAAACACCGGAAGTAACCAACATCAATTTTTTTGTGTCGAATGTAAACGGAGATTTGTGAAGGCTTCACGGCATATGTAACCACACGTTTGTTAAATTGTTATTGCTAAGTTAGCGAGAAAACACTGCATACATTGCTAGCTAACAGTCGTAGATTTCAGAAACTGACATTTTTATTGAAACTGTGCTACAAGCTTCGGAGGTCATACCAGCTCTACTAACTAGTTAGCCGTTTGCTAAGCTAAGGTACCTGCGGTTTCTTGTAACGCTAGCGTTAACGCAAGACATTAAACACCAAAAATGGACAATCTCGAAACACCATACGATGAAGACGCCGGATTTATTGAATGCACGGTAAGTTGGCTAAAGTCAACGTCAGCCTTAGCAAAGGAAGTTGACGACTGCAGGGTTCAAGATAGAAATGCAGCGTGGCTTTCACGTAACATTAGGTATTAGTTAGCTAGTGTCTACACTCAGTTGCAAGTTAATAAGGTACATGCTGTATACAGTAGACCTAAAATGAACCCCTCCTTTATCAGTTATTATTATTATTGCAGTAACAGCAATTTAACGTTAGCTGTAGTTGCAACTAGCAACGTTACTGCGTTATAATGTTCTACGGGATGTTGCTAACACGTTAATCATATTTATAGCTAAGATGATGGACTAAAGACTACTTTAGTTAAGCTATGTGTGATTTATCTTTTAAAAAAATGTCGACATCATACTATCGTACGTAGCTATGTCACTTATTGGTTTATGTTTTCTTTTAATCCAGGTGTGTGATAAATCCATAAGAGGTGATACTTTGTACAAGATACATCTGACTACACCAGGACATATAAAGGTACACAGCATCATTTGGTGATGCAGAAATATATTCAATCTGTGAAACTTGAGTTGGATTCCCAGCTTATAAACCAAGTGATAGACCTTTATGTTAATGTTCAGTGTTTTTTCTTTTCATTCAGGTCTTCCACAGTTTCAAGATGAAACTCAAAGCTGTATACGGGAGCATCTAAAAGTGATATTTTACTGTTGTTCAAAGTCATTAGCAACATCTGGGGACTCTTTTTGTTTTAAATACCTCTCCAGTGTTTTATTTCTATATTTCCTGCTTGTATATTCTGTGACCTTGCCTACTTCTGTCCTGCCAGCCAAACTCCTTGCATCTTGGTATGCCAAAGTTCAATAAACTGGTGGTACGGTAAGTGCCATATCAGTGACGTCAAGAGGCAAGGCATTTCTTCTGGATCCGAGTTGAAGCTGAAATTCTGTGCACATTGGCGTTTTCATATGTGCTTAAATTTTGCTTCCTGGCTACCATGACTGAATACTGTCCAGTCACTTCTTTTGCAACAACAAGCAACCAGGGAAAATTAATGCTTGCCAACATTTGTCTTTGACCGTCAAGACTATGTCCTGGTAATTTTGGAGGAGCGCTGTGCCTGTCTTTGAAGAGTGCACCTTGAAGTCCATTCATGGCACACAGGAAGACGACACATTTAGGTCAGACTGACCTGTACTACTTTTTGTCTCATTGGCTCACATCAGGATTGTGATGGAAACAATTTGTTTGCAAGAACATCAGGTTTTTTGTTTTTTTTTTGTGCTCTGCATCATAAAATGTCTCTCTTAGATTCTGAAGCAGCCATTTGTGTTCCATCAATTTCATTTTTCTTGGTGCTCATCAGCAGCACAACTTACAGCCATGGCTCTGTCTCACGTCACACCAGTGGAATGGTTGTTTTCTACATGACAACCAGAAATCCTGGATACTTTTACAAGAATATTGGGATGATTTGAGTCAAGCTTGATCTCCAATGGAGTCGGGTCATCTGTTCAAGTGAACTTATTCTTTTTTTACCAGTGTTTCGTGACAGATCCTCTTACCTGTGGAGGATGTTGTGCCACTGTCTCACAGGCACCTTCATTGAAACCTGTTCTTGCAATTTTCTGTGCGGAATAGGGGTCAGTTTGATATGGCCCCAAATTTCTCTTTCAGCCATGCTTATTGTTGCTGTGCAACAGTATGATTTCATTACGTCAACATAATGCCATTATCACAATGTGAATTCTTTTGTGTCTCCACTGGATGCGTCTAGCTACAGTGCTGGTGTCTGGTCAGTATGTTTTGGCAGAACAAGAGGAGCCCAGCAGAAGAGCCAATACGCAACCACTGTAGTTTTGCAAGCCTGCACAAGTTGCTTGAATATTGGTCATACCCATTCTACCATACTCTTTAGAATGCCAGAAAAAAGATTTAGTATTCCCCAATACATAGTGTGTTAAATGCGGTATCTCAAACATACCAGGATGTCCTACAGCATCCAGTCACATTTTGCAGTTTGCAAAGCATGCTATTCTGGCTATTTTGACCCACAACCCTCTGTACAACGGAAGATGCATCATATTGACTGAGCCACGGAGTAGACAGAGACAGATGACGGCTCATTGACAATTGGATGTATGAGCAAGAAGGTCAAAGTTCATTCACACACTTTCATAAACTGATTGTAGAGACTGCCATACAAGGGGCCAACCTGCTTATGAGGAACAACGTTTCCTATGCTAAGCACCCCACGATATGTCTATGGTCAGCCATTTACACTTACACACTGATGGAACAGCCAACTTTCAGTATCAGTGGGATTGAACCACTGACCCATTGATTGATTAGAGGACGACCTGCTCTGCCACAGTCCCCCCCCCATGTTTAAAAATGACACTTGAAATAAACTGATATGGAGGAGGGCTTTACTTTATTTCCTTATGTACTCGGTATGGAAAAAACTGAATACAAACCAGTGATGATATGTCACTTTACTGCACCTCAAATGAGCTGTAGTTTTGTTTAACCATTTTGTATTTTAAAAAAGATTTCCATGATATAACATTTTCTCTGTTTGTAGCAGTGGTGAACTCTAACCAGTGTCCTGCTTACCCAGCACTCATTGACTTAATTTTTCATTGCTCTCCTTTCGTTCCTGGCAGAAAGAGGATGCCCTTGTTGCTGCGGGTAAGTAAACGTCATCTTCAGCCTTGTCATTTTGTTCTACTCTGGCCTTGAGTATATTTGCTGTCTATTCTGGCAGGTAATTCAGTCCACACACAAAGGTAACAGAGGTTGCCTGGTTGTAATGGGCAGAAGTTTCAGTCTAGATCAGATCTAGATTAATTGTTGGAATCCTCTAAAAATGGTTATGAACTCAAAACAAATCTTTGGCTTAGGTCTCTTAGTTCCAATTAAGGGAATTCTTGACTTACCTTAAGGGAATACTGGACTTGCCTGCACAGAGCCCTGACCACCCACTGAAAACTTTTGAGATGAATGGAAACGCCGACTCCAAGACAGGCCTTATGGCCCAACATCAGTGCCCGACCTCAGTAATGCTTTTGTGGCTGAACTGCAGAAAATACCTGTAGCTAGTTTCCAAAATCTTGTGAAGAGCCTTCCCAGAAGAGTGGAGGAGGTTAATGCCAGTGCAATGGGTTGTCCACATATAGGACTTTTCCATTGGAACTTATAGCCACGCCAAGTCAAACCATGTTGTGCTGTTTTGTGTTTCCATTACCAGTTTAAATGTACTGAGTTGTGCCAAGCCACGCCTGAGATGGACCGTCTCTGGAGTGGGGCCAAAGTGTGCCCGACCCCCCTCCAAGCGCCGTCTCACCGACTGCGGCCAATTTGTGATAACCCCCTTCTTCCCGAGATTCAACTTGTCTGTGCAGGAGACCAGTTTCTGTGTGTTCAGCTCTCAGTACTTTTGTAGCTTCTCACTGAATCTTTTTGGTTTGAAGTTTAGTTTCTCTCCTGCCTCCCTGTTTGCACTTTCAGATATCTGCTTTATTTTAATGTTTGGTTGAAGGTAGAAGGTACGACTTGGTAGATGTCGTATTAAGATACTGCTGATGAAAACCCAACATTTCCTGATTTTGCTGTTTTTGAGGTAAACATCTTATACCTGCTATACTGTGTGTGTGTGGGGGGGGAACACTTGCACCAGAAACAAATCATGAAGAATTTGTAGGAAATACAATGTGTTTATCCCCCGTTTTACAGCTGCACCTTTGACCTTTAGTTACAGCTATGGATGAGCCAGCTGCTTTTAATGGTTATTAAATCAAGACAAGCCGGCCGTCAGTCACATCTTTTAAGCAGGTTGCCACGTTGTAATGGAAATGCTCATTCTTCCTGCCACAGTGGGCTGATGTGCAGAATCAAACTGAGTTAAGCCAATGCACATGTGTATGGAAATGGGGCTGTACATGCCACATACTGTACTGTGTGTTGGACTGGCTCAACAGCTGTAGAAAATCCAGCATGTCTAATTTACAGACTGATGCAGGCCTCATTATAAATTAGTAGTAAGTTCCAGAAATGGCGCATCATTTTGGGTACTGAAACTGGCGAAAGCTAGCCAGAGTTCAGCTAACTTTCTGATTTTCAGGTCAAATGTCAACATGGATGAGCTGATTTGTTTTCAACTTGGTGGAGGACAGGCAGGCATTTCACTGTGCGTTGTCTTTGGCAGTCACAATCTCTTGCGGTAGTTGAAATATGCTGGGGAAAGTGTCTCTGGGACAAGAGTAAAAAAACTCAGGGATTGATGTATAGGCTTTGTTTTCCGCCTTCCTTTTCATGGACTGCACAAAAGCGGTTAGTTCAGGGTCTTTTGTTGTATGTGATCTGGCCTTCTGCAAAGTTTAACATTACTTCATTTGTTGGATGATAAACATCTTGTGTAGTGATCAGTCACTGATCGTGTAGTATGAAATGACCTCCATTTGGAGGGTGTTGAAAGGAGCCAGGTGATGTGGTTTGGGCATCTGATTGGGATGCCTCCTGGGTGCTGCCCTTTTGAGGTTTTCTGCGCTTGTCCAACAGGGAGGAAATCCCAGAACTTGCTGGAAGGATTATACATCTCATCTAGCCTGGAAACGCCTCGGTATTCCCCAGGAGGATTTGTAAGGCATTGCTGGTGAGGCGGACACCTGGAATACTCAGCCTGCTGCCACTGCACCCAGACCCTGGATAAGCAGAAGAAAATGGATGGATGGATGAATGAAAATGACCTCAATTTCCGCTGACAGGCTCACACGTTTACCAGCAGGAGAACAATTACATAGCTACTACCTGGACTGAATCCAGCCACAGATGCAATGGCATCAGGGACTTGGATAGCGGGCGAGCTGGGCTTAGCACGCTGTGAGCTGGGCTTCTTCTGCTGTGTAGGCTGGTTTATCAGTTTGGAGGCTGGGGGCTCATTTCTTATGAACAGTTTTAAATTTACATAAGTAAGCTACCATCATCAGCAACAGTCCTCTTCTATGAGTATGACTTAAGACCTGGTGTTGCTCAGGAGGGTCCTCTGCTTGTGTCTTTTGAATTAACACTGTTAACACTGTTATTCATAAATATCACTCATTCAAATGGGTGGCACTTGCACAACACTGGACAGCACAGGCCCACTTGTGCCTAAAAGACTGCTCCAAAACTACAAAAATCATTGTGGTACTGGAACATCAATGAGTGCACCAACACTCACTGACACCTCTGTGGTTCAACCCAGAGAAGCAGATGCACACATCAAGTGTCAGCAACATGTTGTGCAACCTTGCACGTTCTTGTTAGTTGTCACTTACTTTCATGTTATTTGCATATATAAAAGAAACAAAAATGTTTCTAGATGATTTCTGTGGATGTGTGCTAATGTGCAACCTGAATGTTCCAGATTTACCACTTGATGAATGTGGTGTATGCTCAAATGCAGAAAGGTGGGTTTCTGTTTGTTTGAATTGAGCAAAGAGCTGTGGCATACTCTTAACTTTCTTTTTTTTTTTGGATGGTAGGAAAAATAATTTTTCCTCTACTGTCATGTAGGTAACATCAGCATTTAGCTGCTTTTGTCATAAGATGGATGTCACAGAAGGCCAAGGCCGTAATGCCTCACTAGGCATTACTGTTTTCTTACGAAGTAATGGTTATATACCGCAAAATCATCTTGGTCAACATTTCTTTAACTGAGGACATTCACACAGCAACACCAAAGAAGATTGCACCCTATTTTTGTTCCAAAGAGATGACTTCTTTGCTGATGTAAGTAGAGCTGAATTTGAGGACGGTAGTATTCAGAGGTGAAATGTTGGCGATCATACAAAAAAATCATATGGTTACTCATTTGCAGTAGTCAGATTTCTGGAGAATTCAACCCTTTGGCTGCAGCTACAGTCTTTGCTTATTACGCTTGATCTGTCATATGCATGGACTATGGGATCATTCACTAATAAGGCTTGAGTGAGATGGTTGCAACATTGAGTGCATATTGAGGTAATCAATTGTGCGCAAAATGCATTCTATACTAAACTACAAACTCTAAAAAGATCATGCACTGTATAATACTTTTAATATCTGTTGTGATGCTTTCTTTTGCTAACTACCATTTGGATTCCTTAGGACGTGCTGTGAGACGGCACTACGTGCCGGTATTTGAGGACATTATACAATATCTGGATTACATGAAGCTTGATGAGCCCATCATTGGTGAATAACTTCATACAGATTTTTTTAAACTTCATACTGAACAAATTTTGTTATTTCCTTGTTAATTTGATTCCTATTACACTTTTTTTCTGCTTTAATATTTTAGGTTTGAACTATTTGGACGAAGTGCCCAGTAATGATCCACAAGCTGGCCCCAGATACACATGTAGGCTATGTCATCAGACTGCACACCTAACTGAAATGGTCCGTCATTTGATTGGACGTAAACATCGCCAGAAATATATGGTAAAGCACTATAAACATTCTCAGAAACCTCCAGTGGAACTTTTTGAATGTCTGCTTTACTTTTTAATTTATAGGGCAAAAACAAAATGAGCATGGCTTACCTTTGTCTTTATATAGGAAGTGAAACGGCCAGACTTGGTGACCTGGGATAAACAATCCATAATAACCCAAGGAGGAAAGATCATACGAGCCAGAGCAGTGATAATAGAGAGACAGGATGGTCGAGGACATCCATTGGTAGGGCATCCTGATTTCAGCAACCAGACATGTTGACTATTATGAAATAATATATATACAGTACTTGTAAAATCACAACAAAATAATTGTGAGAGTAATGTACATCGTTTGTGTTTTTGTGTTTCAGCTGATGGCAACAAAGAGGATAGAGGGCAAATTAAACATCTCAAGAGGTACATAAACAATGTGAATTCTGTGTTGTAGTAGTAGACATTGGATAAGATATTGGTAAGTTTAGTGTTCTCATGAGCCTGTCTGAGCATCGATAAATGCATAGAAATGCCAGGGTCAGAGTTTAAAAATTAAAAGAATGTTTATTGTAAAAAGCTTGGTAAACATTCCTTAACATGTCAACACATGATGTACTCGACCATATTTTTGATAATATCTCTTATTTTGGAACTAGGCATGTACAGAGTAGTTAACAGAGTAGTTAATGCAGTTAATAAACTCAACTTATACATTGTTACCTATGAATTTATTGTCAACCAATTTAACGGCCTATCAATGATGACCTTACAGTTTTTTACAACAAACCTACACATGAAAACATAAATTTTAGTCAGTGTCGCAAACTGAATGACTTTGTGTTTGGGAGTTCTTTGAAAGGTATGACATGCAAACAAAACTTCTCAAAGAATCTAATGTGACCTATTTCATTCATATACGTACTTAAAAAACTGCTCATATGAGCAATATTATTAAAGTTTTCTCACCAAGTGATGAAATGACCTATGCTGTAAATAAGAAGAATACTTGAGGGCCTGTTTTCACCTGCAGTTGAATGCTTTACGAGTCACTGTCCATAACACATGGTTGAGGACCACTGCAGCTGTAAAGGAACTATTTATAGAAAATATGCAAAGTGAATTATAACTGAGTTCATATTAGGTTATACTTTACTTAAATTATCTGTTTATTTATTTCTTAGTTCCCCCAAGGCAAAAGCAAAACAGGGTCCGAAATATTTCACAGAGTTTGACCCAACGAGATGTGTCATCACACCTTCCAAAACTCATGGATTTTAAGGTTGAGTACTCTCATGGAGGGTATCCCCCAGGACACCCAAATTCACCCCCATTCCATCCAGAAGACCCTTACACGTTGAACCGAGACAGGCAGATGCAACAACAGGAGGATGCTCTCAGCCGTGACCGCTTGGAAGAGAAGCTGCGGAGGGCAGATTACAGGGAAAGTGATGTACACAGACGAGAGTATATAGACCCTGATTATCATAGGGAAGAGGGATATGTTAAAGATCCACAAAGAACAGCCATAATTGAGCCTGGTGTTCCCAAGTATGATTCAAGGGTGGAGATGCCCCGCGGCCAGGCTCAGCATGAAGAGTATCACCAAGAAGAGGCTTCTCCTTACAGGAGGCCCTACCCAGAAAGAGATCCGCTGGAGGAGTTCTACTTTGAGGAAATAAGGAGTGGGCGAGTTCGTTCTGCTGAGTATGAGCCCCCGCAGCTGGTACACCCAGAAGGTGATAACCGCCGATGGTCTCTGGACAGGGAATCTGGTAGACATGACAGTATGAATAGAATAGGGAGGCAGGGATCAAGTGAACCAGAGGTCAAGGGGAAGGGCTTTCCCACAACAGTGGAGAGTGACCGGTCATGTGACCTTTTGTTTAACATCCGTGATTATGGCCACAAAATGAGAGAACCACGTCAAGAAGAGGCCGTTGCCAATCCTGGGCCAAGTAGAACAGGACCCCCTAACTCCCAGAGACAAATTGAAGTTACCAGGTGCATGTCTGACATCCCAGAACCATTCAAGCGCTTTCTGAAAGGGGCCACTAATGACGAGGATCATGGTAAAAGAAAAAGAAAGAGTCGCTTCTCTGATGCCACTGCAGAGGAGGTGGAAACGACAAAGGGGATGTGAGTGACAATGTACCTGTTGCTTTATCTGTTAAGAGTGCTCTCTATGAAGCTGGCTGGCTGATTGCTTTTAAATGTTATATGTTGTTTGACTGAATGCTTTGTGTTCAAAAACTTCTTGCATTATTTTTCTGGACATATTTGATTGCTGCTTTAAGGTTCAGTGATGAGTATGGACCTCCGAATCCAAAGTTTGGCGGTTTTCCTAGACCAGTTAGTCCACAGTTAAGATCTGAAATCCATGAAATGCAACATCCTGACCTCTGCACTGAATCACAGGTAGTTAATTGTAAAATTAGCCTATTTGTTGAGATTAACTAGATTAACTACAAATATTATTATTATTATTATTATTATTATTATAGTGTGTAGTATAACTGTTGCAGTGATGCCATACCTATTGTTTTTTTTTAGGGCCCACGTCATACTGAAAGCTACCAAAGAGGAGGCTCTGAGTCAGCGGGTGTCTTTGATATGCTGGTAAGATCATGAACTGTAGTAGCAACACGTGTAGCAGTGATGTATTTAGGGATCTTAACCTATGTCTTTTTCTCCTACTAGAAAAACATTGAAATTGAGAATGCAGAAGACGCTGACTTCCTAAAAACCAAACTTTGTGACCTTCTGAAAGAATTCAAGGCCAAAAAATCAGAGAAAGTTGGGGTATGTGTCACCCTGCACAGGGCCAGTCTTTCTAATGGCAATGGCAATTTTATTTATATAGCACATTTCATTGCAAGTAAACTCAATGTGACATCTATGCTATGACAGCAAATAAAAAGAAAGGCAGAATAATGAGAACATGCATGCTGCATAACGCAACATAAATATAAGATGAACAACATAAAACAGAAATACAGACATTCGTAACAGATGAAACATCAACACAATTAACCAAAACCACACTTGCGTGTGCGCGTACACACACACACACATATGCATACATAGATACATTGATCAACCATAAGTCACACACACACACACACACAGATACAGTAATCAACCATAGACCTGAGAGAAGAGGTAGGTTTTGAGTTTGTTTTTAAAAGTAGACACAGTTGTGATGGACCTTTTAATGAAACACATAGTTTAATTCTCTGCCCGTCTGCAAAGCAATAGAAAATAATCAAAGATTCATGTGGTTTTGTTGTCGTAGCAAAAAACCCACGGTAGAGCAGACATCTCCAAAGACTACAACAGCTTAAAGCCGGACGTAGAGCTGTCTCCCAGACATCAGTATGAGAGAACCCTCATAGAAGATTCAGACTTAAGACAACCAGTAGAAGACCTCTACTTTCAAGAAGATCACAGAGGAAGAGGCTGGAAGCAGCATGAGAATATACCTGAGGAGCAGCTCCAAGAATACCACCATTCTGTGCGAGGAGAACCCAGACACCCAAACTCAAACAGAAGCCGTTATGAAGGTAAATGTTTATAATTATATAACGTATGATTTTCCATATGATGCATCGAAAGACTTCCTTTTGTTTAAATTCTTTTCCTGTTGTTTTTCTTTTAGAGGTTTTTGGGCGGCCCGAAATGTCTCTGACACCACGTGCTACCCATCCAGATGAGCCAGCATGCTATCCTGAAAGGTTTCAAGAACCCATGCACCCTCGTGACTACCGGCCTGCTGGGGAGGAGTTTTTGGACATCCACTCTTCTGCGCCTCCCCTCCACATGGATAGAGGACCGAGGATGGACAGGGGTGCCCGGTACTCCAACAACCTGGACAAAATCACCTCAACCCTCCTGGAACTTGTGAAAAGGAAGTAATTGTTAGATTTCCATAGACATTTGTTAATGATTTGTTACAAAAAAAAATGTCAAGTTTGAGTGGTTTATGTAAACATTAAAACATTTGTCTACTGCAACTGTCATGTCTTTAATTTCTTAACATCACTGTTCTCACCAACAGCGAGAATAGCAATGTTAATGATTTTTGCCAAATTACTTTTTAACTGTGCAGCACATTGAGCTTAATTTTAGTGCTCCTAATTGATGTTTTTACACTATTCACTGCAGGCATTTGTAAATAATTTAAGAGTTAATGAAAACCTTAAAACAATTTGGTGCTAAATCCGTCAAATCAGTTCACTTATTGTGACTGCATTATTTTTTACAATGCAATTGGACATAGTTCATGCATAGTTAACATTAAAATAGGTGTCATTGTAGTTTTTACCAGTTCACTTATATTTAACTTATTAATACTACTTGGGACTCAACACCTCGACGTAAAGCTCATGAGCCTTTTTAATTTAAGTAAATTTTAATATAAACAGATTGACGCATTTGCTCAGGAAACGTAAATGTGACGTCATCGCGTTCATGCATTCAACTCTTTCCGGTTCGAGTAGCAGCCATCTTGTTTCCACTTGCTAGCTAAATAAAATAAATAATACGGTGAGCCGGACTTCACTTCGAACCCGCAAAAACAAAGTGAGTAAGAAATTAAAATACGTATGTGTTTATAGCGTTTACAAGAATGGATCCCGTTTTGGGTGGAAGTAGGGGCAATTACTTCGCTTCTTTTCATTTGCTGTTCTTGACCAATAGACGATTGTTTTGGAAGATGAACATAGGCGCCATTTCCCTCCCCGCTCTCTGAAGCGCTTATTGGTGGCCCGCTGAAGGGATCACGGGCGGTGAGGAAACTGACGGTTAGTGTCCACCATGTTGGCTCTTGAATGCGTGATTGTCAGACCGACTGGCTATTTCTACTGGACCCAGAATGGCGTCAGTTGCAGAACGAGCTTAGCCCTAAAAACCTTGATTGGTGGAATCTAGTCCGAGGTTTGATTGGTCTGAAGGACAGATTCAAACGTTGTCTTTATTGGTTAGGCTGTTTCTTCCTAGCTTTGGAAAGCTTTGCAAACTTTCATTTGATGGCAGGACACTTTGTCCAGTTGTGATTAACACTACACACACTGATGGTCTCCTGTGCTGCACAACATTCACCAGCGTGTATCTCCGGCAAGCTAACATTAACTTCACTAACGTTAGCACTAAGTCACGGTCAACAGTCATCACCATAACGTTAGCCACAACTGCTAACTGTGTGTCTAAGGTTGATGTCTTTAGTAGCCGGTACGTCAAATTTTAGCACGACAGTGCATTTTTATTTTAGCGACCCTGGGCTCGCTGAAAATTAAAAACTCCCGTCTGCTTGTCTGGGATGTAGCATTATGCTCAATGTCGTCTGCTAGTTACTTTGTCCTTCCTAACAATCTATGCTGTTGCGGCCTGCTTAAAATGCAACGGCGCATTGAAGGTTAGAATAATTCGTTAAACAGCATAGTTGCCCTAACAGTCACTCCCAGTGTAAATGCATTGTACTAATGAGCTATCAATATATACATGTTATATGTGTCAGATTTGTTTCTTACTCAGGTCAAAGTAAGCAACACTCCTGTTCATGATCAAACTTAATACAACGCTAATTTTAACGCCTAAAAAAAAATTTAAGAATAGCTTCAAAGTCAGCCTCGATATCAGAACAGAACAAAAACGCCTAACTTGAAGCAGTATTTGTTGTATTGATTGAATTTCGTCATCGATTATTACAAAAGGGATCAGAAATTACTTCCTTTTATATTGTGTGTGTGTATACTAAACGAATACCACCTCTGCTATATCCCCGTTAAAAATAATTTCAAAGTATTTCAGTATTTCCTTTTCATTGTTTGCAGAGGAGACATACTGTGAACAGCCTTGCAGCCTTTCCTATGGTTTAGTTTACTTTATCTGACATATACTAATGTTCTGTTCTTATTTCACTGTTCTCTTGCATGTTTAATTAAACTGTTATATTTAAACTGACTGAATAGGGGTTGGTCATCCCTGAGGGAGCTTAATCTTAATAAAGTGTGCAAATTAGTCAGCTAACCCCTCAGTGATGCGTGCGTGTGTGTGTGTGTGTGTGTTTTTGCATGTTTGTGGGTGAATGCATGGCTTGGCCTGGCAACCCTGCAAACTATGCCAGTGCTGTGTGTTTATAAAACCCAGACTATGCTGGGTGGTGTATGTTTATCTCTAAACAGCATCACCAAGAGCAAACATGTCTTTGCTACGGGCAGCACAGGTCATGGGAATGTCTCGTTATGCATGGTGACCTTGCCAGGTGTCATTACTGAGGCATTTTGGGTAGCCAGAATACATTTTACAGAGAAAATGGCTCTGGCATGGCAGCAGATTAATCTTTGTGCAGCTTCAATCTAATCATTAACTGGATGGCTGTAGTACCTGCTCTAGTCCCCATGCTGCTCACAAAAATAGAAAAGGGAACATTTAGCTTTGTTTCTCTTGAGTCTATCTCTCACCCTCTCCACTTGTTCCACCCCTCCCATCCTGTAACAACTCTCGTCTCTGTCCTTCTCCATCCTTCCGGTTCCCCTCCCCCTCTACATTTTTCATTGATGGGGCAGGTTTTTCTCCCCCTCTTAAGCATGTTGTGTACAGTAATATGCAGCATAAAGCTTCAGGTCATACCACCATCCTTTCCACAAGTTGTCAGTTAAAGACTACTCTGGCGAAAATGTTATGCCCACACCTTTGGGTTCTGTCACTTCAAGACACTTTATGGTCTAAAGTTTATGTATCTTTATGTAAATTTGCATATTGGATGTGGAATTACTGATGTAGACGGTGGTGCAGTAAACACCATGAGTTGTGTAAATGAGCAGCAGTGTTCGGTTTGGTGCTGTGTTCTAAAGGTTACTGTGTAGAAAGTATGCAGTGTGCACATTGAACAAGTTGTGAGTTAACAAGAAGGGCATTGTATGACATTGCTGACGTGGTTTTGTGATGACGCTTAAATTGTGGAAGCTGCTGTGAGTGTACTTTTTTGGGGTTAAGACAACAATGTCTTTGTTTACACACTTTCACTCATATCTCTTCAGTCTTGTTTATACACAAATAGAACAAGAATCAAATGCACTGTCCCCCCCCTCCCCTTTTCCATGGCTGCTCACCAGTCAGATGATTCCTCTTCACGTTGTACTAAGTCTTTGCAGTGATCTGTTGTGCAGTAATTAGTTTTGGTGTAAATTTGATTGACACCATAATTAGGGTTTCATTGGATTAATGTAGTGGTTGCAGCAAGTTGCATAACTGTTTCAATGAATCATGAGTTTGTTGAATAAAGTCTAATTCAACTAATTCATATTCTAAGCAAATAACGAGTGTCCATGCATCTAGACTATGTTTTTCCTCTGCGAGTATAATATTAACAATACACTGAATCTCATTATAACAAGTAGACTGGTTAGAGGCTTGGTATTAGCAAGTGTATCTATGACTGTGAGCAATGAGAAAGCAAGGACAAAACGTGTGTGTGTGTGTGTGTGTGTGTGTGTGTGGATGTGCATGTATACCTGAGCACACGTATGAGACAGCGAGTCTGCCTAGTATGCTTTTGTACTTTAAATCATGTGGATGCAACATGCGGCATCCATTCTGACACTTGCTTTAGCCAGTGAGGGCCAGCTTGGCTGCCTGCATCACTGTGCTGTCAGCCTGTAGCGACAGAGAGGAGGCGGGGCTGAGGGAGACATTTAGTTTGACATTGTAAATAAGCAGAGAGCAGTTGTCAGAGAGCAGCCCGTGGAACCTTTCATATCCGTCCAGCAGCAGGAGAAGCGGGGACCGCATAAGGACAAACAATGCCGAGGCAAGACACCTCTAGCACATCCTCACACACTCCCTGAAGAGCTTTCCACAACTTTATTTGTTCTTTTTCACCTATTCTTCTCTCTACTCTCTCTTCCTCTTTTCTTTTCCCTGACCCCTATCCTGCAGCTCAAGGTAACTTAGAGCAGGAAGTTGGCTGTCGGTAAAAGGGGGTTGGGCAGAGGAAAGGGGAGGAGCAGGAGATGTGTCAGAGCTGATTGGTGTGTGCACCATCCAATGACATAGGAGGACCTTGTCTTCTCATTGGTTACGAGTGTCAGAGTGAGGTGGAACCCGGTGTGAGGCGGGATTTGAGTATCATGTAGCAAGCTAGATTGATTACTCTTGAATGTTAAAGGGGAAGGAGGCAGGAGATTTTTGTCTGTGAGTCGGGAGTGCCGCTGTGCTCTTTGCCTGTTGTTGCCTGCTCCAGCACTGGCTTTCTATTCCCTCTTGCTGTTTTCTCTGCGCTGGCCAGGGGTCAGCTCAAAGACAAATGCACGGGTCACTGGCTGGAGAGAGGGGAGAAATAGTAAAAAAGACAGAAAGAGAGAAGGTCAGTGAGTTGAGTGGACTTGGTCAGAAGAGAAACAGGAAAGACGGGGCTATATGTTCAGGCAGCAGTAGGACATTGGTGGGGCTGCTGAAAGAGATGGGCCAATGTGTAAAGGGAGAGTGGAAGATAGAAGGGGGAGGGGTAGAAGAAGGGGGGCTTGCTCTTCTCTGGGTGTCCAAGCTGAGCTTTTTTAAAGCCATCCAGTGGAGCCAGAGTGGCTTTGTCTGTTGATACGATCAGGGAACTGGAGGAAGTGAAGGAGAGTTTTTCTGTCAACCTCTGTGTCTCCTCTTGCCGCTGCTGCTGCTGCTCTCAAGGAGACTTGAACAGGGCTATCTGTTTCCCTCTATTCTGCTCTGCTTCAACAGGGCAGACCGTTCATCATGAAGGGCACAGGGGTAAGTCAGACCGCTGAAAGCACAAACACACACAGAAGAGCTGTAAAGTTGGTTAAGCTTTGAGTTTCAAAATAAATTTTTCACCCCTGGTCACTTTCTGATGTTTCGTTCTCCATCACGCTCTGCAGTGATGAAACAGTGTCTGTCCTTTACAGCTGTCCTCAATCCCCCTCCCTTTCCTGTCCTGTAGTACTCCCCTTTGAAGGTTGGAGTTGCGCGTTCTGTGTGTCTGTGTCCTTCTGTCAGTTAAAATGTAAAATGTTGATGCTTTTTACAAGATAGACTGTGATTTAAAAAAAAACGATGTTCATGTTACAGGTTTGTATTTTTGCATCTGCAAAAGTAAAAATGTAGAGTGAGGTCTATCCGTCTTTGGCTGTCACTTGTGTTTTTACTTCGAACCACCTTGTACACAGACTTCAGTACTTGCACAGCAGCCAGACTCTGTGCTCTGATGCACTTTACTGTCTTTGTGGTGTTTGATATGCTGGGGACCTGTGCCACAGTGGCTCCTGGTACTGGTCCTGACCCTGCTTTTCTCCGGACGTCCTTGTTTACATGCTAGCAGAAGACAGTAACGCACAGCTGAGAGGCAACATGGCATCCATGTTGAAAGAAGATTTGCTGTATATGGTTGACTCTGAGAGGATATCTCTTTAGTGTTTTTGTCAGTGTTGGTGTCAGGGGTCCCCAGGGGTGGAGGTGCAGCTGGTTGCAGTGACCTCAGGACCCCCCGGGCCCCAGCCCCGGCTGTGCCAGATGCCCAGATGGGACAGATTGTCAGCCTGTCAGCTTCAGGGGCAGAGGAGGCTAATAGTTTGATCTGATCTCTTCTGATGGAATCTTTGGAGGGCGCCTTCTCTCACTTGCCTCTGACTCCGTTTCTCTCCCCTCCCTTGCTCCCTAATTGAAAGTTTCCATTGGTGCCTTTGACAAAACCAAGTCCCTTTGGGGAAAGAGATAGAGAGAGCGAGTGCAGGAGATTGAGAGAGGGAGACTAAAAATAACTCCTAAGTTGAAGCCCTTGCTGCCAAATCCCAGGGTTGGCTGCTGTCTGCATGAGTTTTGAATATTATTTGTGACCTGTACTGTACCATGGGTACACCAGGAAAAGTAAAAAGTAAACGACACCAGCAAACCACTCGGACATGGCTAGGCCAGCTTATCACCAAGGTGACCACTACTACCGTGCATTCACTCTTTTGCCCTTGCCTCCTCCTGCCCCTGTTTTTTTTTTTTTTTTTTTTAACATGTTTACACCATCACTAAAGACAGTGTGGGCAACCAGGGGGAGTCAGCTGTGTTCAAGCATGTAAAATGCAGGTAGCTTTAGCCCTGCCTACATTGACGCCAGAGACTGGGCCTAGCATTGGATGAAGGTCACAGGAATGTGAGATTGGCTCCTGCAGTCTCTCTGTCAGCAATGAGGAGGAAACATGCAGAGGGGAATGAGAGGACACAGAGGAAGCGAAACACAAAGGGGGGTATGAAATATAGCTAATATGTACAGTATGTGATGTTTTTATTAAGCCTCTTAGAAAGTACACAGTCTGAACCACTGGGGTCACTTAAGTGCTGCAGTGAAAGTTGAAAAACCTGTCCTTTTCTACCCCCCCCTCCCTCCCCTCATCTCTTTCATCTCTCTCTCTCTCTCTCTCTCTCTCTCTCTCTCTCCCTCCTCCCTCTCTGGTTTCTCTCTCTCCTCTGTTGAATGACCTTGGGAGATCAGTGACTAGCACTTCCTGGAGTTGGCTTGAAGCAGAACCAAGGGCAAAGTTTGCAGGGCCGTTTGGTTGGCTGGTTCGTTCTGGCCATAACAAAGGGATGTTGCGCCACAGTTCAAAACGAGCATCTCTGTAATTAAAATCCTGTCTATTTTTTTTTTTAAATCACAAAACATTTGCACCAACATCTGTGAAAATGTCGTGGATGTCCCAGTAGTTAATCTGTAATTCCTGGCTGGGAACTTCTTGTTTTTGTTTTACCTGAGTAGATGATTTACCCTGCATGCTATAACCACGCCAGTTTGTTTCTGGGTGATATTTGTGATTAGGTTCATCAAGGTTAACGCTTTAATAGTTCAGAATTTGTAAATATGCTGTTGATTTATGGTCATAATTTAAAATCAATGTCGGCATTTACATTTGTTACTGTAGTTATTACATTTTTACAATTATAGTAAATCAGAATGAAACTGACATACTGAATGTTAAACATTACCAGATCTCAGTCGTATAGTGATATATTCTAGTTCATAGTAATGCATGTTGTGCAGAGTTGCATTTGTTTTTCTGCTTAGGAGGCCAGTTAAAACCTAGCCGACCTTAAACTTTAGTGGCCTTCGTGCCTAACTGCCCATTCTGCATCATTGACAGTTTAACACAGCAGCATGTGAAAAATGGACCTCTGAAGACACGTCAGTATAGCAACACTCGTGTCATAGCTAGCACCATATCATACAAAAATATGTCTGTCTGTTGATTACATCATCTATATTGAAACATAGTGACAACCAGTCAATGTGGATGTATTTTTGCTCTTTATATGGCCTTATATTTTAACTGTAACCATGAAAAGGAACTATGTGGAAGATTACTCTTAAGGTTATAGTATGTGGGAAAGAAATCATCTCTTTTATCTATCTATACACAATTTGTTTATTTGCCCTAATCCACATTGTGCTAACAGTCATTGAATTGAAATGGTGCTTTATAAAAATACGTTTTTAATATATCTGGGATTACCTGAACTATATTCTTGGAAACATGTAACAATTACTTATAGGTCTGGAAAAAAAACTGAATTTGTGGTCTTACATTTTTTAATGTTTAAGGCCTTTCTAACATCTTTTCATGGTCTTAGATGAATTAAATAATCAAATCAACCAGACATATTAACTAAATGGCTTCACTTATAATTTCTCTAAGCTGTGATATGAAGTTTCTCTGACCAAGGTTCTAAAATCCACACTTACTGCAGATCATAACACTTGCCACACATTCATTTTGTACAGTGTGCCTCTTTGTTTCCGTATGGGTCGGGTCCTCTCAGTGCACATCTGCTTCGCTATGAAGTGTGAGCTGTGCTTCAAGGAAAGATCTGGGATCAGAGGAGTTCTTCATCAAAAATTACAATGTTATACTGAATCACCTCAGGGAAAAGTTCACTTTTCTCCCACAAATAGGCATTCAGGTTATCCAACACTGCCTTGCCTCATTACCTATCAACTACACCCAGCAAAATTAAGTTCAGTTTACACCCATTGTCAGGTCATTAAGGGGACAATTAACTGCAATTTCACATTAACCAAAGACCAATTAAGTAATTAGTTCTTTTTTATGTGCCTTTGTGCAGTGTGACATTGAAAACTTTGCTCTGCCTATTTGCCCTTTTCTTGCCCTTTTACTAACCAGTCTTCTGCCTGTGCTGCTATGAGGTTTATTTGGACAGGAATTGAAGGCTCATGTGAAGTGGTGTGATGTCAGAGTTTGAGCGATTCACTGATCCTGCTGTGAGTGGCCACTTGATGTGACGTGCCAGTGAGTGAGTGAGGTAGGGATGAGACGGAGAAAACAAGAAAGCGCAGATGCAGGACAGGGCTGGCAGAACAACATGAGTGCTGATTCAGCTGCCGCAAGCGGAGCAACATTGACTTTCTCAGAGAGGTTGGAGGAGGAGGATCGGGTGAAAGAAAGTAAGACGGAGCAAGAGAGAAACACACATACCCACGAGTGACAGAGAGAGACAGAGGGAAGTACTGGAGAGGAGACAGGAAGAGAGATGTAGAGCTGTTGAAGGAGGAAGAGCAAGTTGCTGTGTTGGACAGAGTTGACAAAGCACAGACATCAGAAAGTCTCAACACAGCAGAGTTTGTTGGAAACCCAACACTGGCATCTCTCTGTCCCAATGACCCAAAGGAAGGGCAACAGAACTGCAGGGAAGAAGAGAGTTACATAGCTTAAAAAACACAACGTACCCTTAATATAGCGTACAGTAGCAGCTTACAACAGCACAGCAGAGATGGACCTGCCAGGTTCATTACAACAGATTGATGCACAGTATTATCCAGAAGCACAACCTCAAGTGAAAGCACAATACATTTAAAAACATTTGCAGACACTTTCATTTGTGACTTACAATGCTGACCATAAGTATTAAGGTGTGAACTGGACTAACAAGCTTTAACAAATTCTTTAGTACAGATTTCCATTTAAGTAGCCCTTCAAAGCAGATTAGAGACCTGAAATACAGATGCAAGTGGGGCTACAGAGAAAATAAGCCATCTTGACACTGGCTTTCTCTAGTTGTCTGCATCAACCCCCTAGACCTTTTACAATGTTTATAACGTTGACATTTATTGGCTTTTAGGTAGTTTCAAAGTTGATTTTCTGTAGAGGCAGATAGCCCCACTTAGTGTTTGACTAGTCTAGACTCAGAAGTCAGCAGAGGACATGGCACTTGTGTGTCAGACATTGGTGGGTTCCCATGCAAACTTTCCATTTATGCAAAGCCTTTGGAAATATGGTAATATTGGCATAATGTTGGTAGAATATACTAAGTAGCTGGAGGAGCAGTGCTCAAGGGCATGTTGATGCATAGCCCTCCTCTTCCTTCTCATGTTCTGTTTCTTTTTTCCCCCACTCACGCTCCAGCCTGCCTCTCGCCACACTTGCTGTCTCATTTCTTCTCACATATTGACTTCCTCTCTGCCCCCCCCCCCGCTTTGTGCTGCTTAGTGTGTGGCTAGATTGAAGGTCACAGGGTCAGAGAGAGGGGGCTGGTGTGTGTGTGATTTAACAACAGCTCTCTGAGTGTTTTAAAAGAAAAGGCTGGAGCTTAAAAGAATGCACGTGTGGCTACATGTTTCACTTATTTTATCAATTGAATAATTTTTTTATCTTAGCTCCTTTATCCTCCTCTGTTTCCTCTGTGCTATCATGTTGTTACCTTGGTAATTAGCCTAATGGTTGTCTGTAATGCTGTCAAGTGAATTCCCTAATTGTTTCTTATCAGGCTACCAGTTGAGAGAGAATCAGACAAGCTGGCAGACGACACACACACACACACACACACACACACACACAGATACACAGTGTTGTCTTGTTCCAAATGATCACAAGATCAAGTGCTGATATGGTTCTTGAAATTCTGTTTAGCTGGAAAAACAAATGGCTCTTATTGTTCTTATTTTGATCACCCTATTTGCATGGTCATGGATACAGAGGCAATGGGGGGGTGGGGGGCGTCAGAGGTCAGTTCACTCATCGGGCAGAGGAGAAAAACTACAATTCCCATCACTCATTCCTGCCCCATGGAATGGCCGGATTGTTCTAACGACTGCAGGATTTCAATCAACCTTGAAATGCAACTGGACACTGGAGCGTCAGACAGAGAAGGGGAGATATTGTCAAGGTCAATCACTAGCCTGGCATGCCATAGCTACAAGCAGCCTGATTGATTTATATAAAGCCACCCCCCTGCTGCCATTCTGTCTCATTGATTTAGGCTACTCTCTGTCGAAAAACCATATGACAGAAGCGGATGTAGCAGCACTTCTTCTATATTATTCAGTAACTTCCACAACCACTGGAGAATCTGCCAAAAATCAATCAGGTTAAGGGTCTAAATTCTGAATTAGTGATTTATCAGTGTAAAATATTTACAACTGCACTTCAGTTGGATGAATAAACGAGCTGATGTGATCCCGAAGTCAATACAATCCTCTACAGCACAGCTGCAACAGGGAAGACGCTGGATGCTGGGTTGGAGGTGGAATGATGGAGAGAGATGCTGTCTTTTGTTTTGTGTTGGCCTGTCAGCTGGACCAGAGGTGGAACATTCATGCTCGTTGGCCCAGAGTAAGAAAAGAAAGAAGACAAAGAGGAGACCCCCGCTCTTCTCCTAAGAGACTTTTTCTTTGTTTGGTTATGTCTCTCTCTCTGCGTCTCCATCTTTCTGTCTTGTTTGACCCACATAGCTAGTTTGCACAGCAGTCTGACTGCGGCCCTGTCGGTCTCTCACCTCCCCCTTAAAGCCTTTGGCACTTTGTCCTAACGCTGGATTAATGCTGAACTGGACGAGGCACTACTCCTCCCTCAGCAACACACACATACACAACCTGTCTCTCTTGAGTAGCTCCACACACTCATCTCTTGTTCTGCTACCTCCCCAATTCAATTTTTTTCTCCTTTCTGCCTTTGTTTTCACTTGGGTAGAGAGAAAGGGGAGAGTGAAAGAATGCGATCCAGACACTCCAAGCTCTGCATGCTCAGACAGGCAGGCCAATATTCCCCCAGCAGATTCCTGGCATGCCATAGTAACCTGCTGGATCCTCTTTCAAACAGTCAGACCCCTTGTAGAATGTCTGGCTTTTATGTCTACGTGTGAGTGTGTGTATGTGTGTGTAACAGTTGGTTTATTTCATGTCACAGTTTTCGGCATATGTTCTAAACATGCCCCATTTTTAAAAAACAAACAAACTGGAATCATTGTCAAGAAACTGTTTCTCTGTTACACAAATACACATGCATCCCCTAGATGTTTGGCTTCAGCATTGTTCTCAGTGCGTGGGGTCACCAGCAGCGACTGAGTTGCACATGACATGTCTGTGTCTTGCAGAGGAGCTGCCACTTTGTGTCAAAGATGATAGCCAGTATGGTGGTGGGTTCTTGGGCCATGTCAAAATCCCACAAAAATGAGAATAGAAGCCTGTCGGAGCTCTATTTTAGGTTTCACTGTATTATAATTACAGGCTATGATAGGATTTGTGGTTCTGACACACAGGAAGAGCTCTGGGTCAGCACAGACCTGGCTTGGAATGACACTGTGTTCTGTGTCCTTTTAGTGAATGACCTGTGTTGAGAGTCTGAATCATCACATCACATCTTTGTTTTTGTGTTTTATAATAGTTAATCATGTGCTTCCACCTCTTTCCTCCCTTGTCATTCCTTGATGTAGCAGAGTAGAGGATGTCCGCAGATGCGTTTGGAGCCGGTGGCAGCGATGCCCAGCAAACCCTGCAGTCCTTCTGGCCTCGGGTCATGGAGGAGATCAGGAACCTGACTGTGGTACGCTATGCCCACTGAGGCAGAAACACCAGTCCCACACACACTAATTACCACTTAAGATTCAATGGTTTTATATGGTATCAAACATGCACACATGCAAACACTGAACTTTTTCGTGCTCTATTCTGTGTGCTGAACACAATACCCAACCATTATTTTCAGAAGGATTTCCGTGTGCAGGAGTTACCTCTGGCTCGAATCAAGAAAATCATGAAGCTAGATGAGGATGTCAAGGTAAGAGGACTGCCTAAACTCCATTTTTGATTTTACTTGCCACCAATGATTACTTGAATGCCTTATAGGCTGACAGATGATGTTCCTTAATTTGGTATGTGTATTCTATCAAGTTCTTGGCTTGTGGCCTGTTGAACTTATTTTATAATCAGCTTTTGCACAGCAGTGTCTGTTGATATGAAACAAACAATCTGAAAAGAAACAAACAATCTGAATTTTGTTTGGTTTATTATAACTGATCGCAATTACTTCAAGTGCACCTTGATACCAATACCAGTCTCTCAGACTGACCAATGATATACCATACTTTTAGGGGCATGTATCTGCAAATTTTATTCAAAGGAACCTCAGCCTACCCATCTTCCAACATTTGTCAGTTGCATTGAACTTGACAGTTAAGGCACAAGGAGCAGTCATTATATTTCCTTCGTTACACCAGATTATCAGCCAGGGCTGTTCATAGTCTCTAAAGAGAAAGCCTCAGAGCGTGTGTGTGCGTGGGGCTTGAATGTGTCGTGTCAACGGCAATATCCCCTTAGAAAAGCAACAGCTTAAAGTGGTAAAGAGATCAGGAGATCCCAAACATATCTGAAGACAAGACCCTTCTGTCAGCCCTGACACAGCAGCTTTAACTGCATGTGTACATGTGAGTGGTGTGGTATTATTACAGTTCATCTTGCACCTTTAGGCTTTACATTAATGTCCATATACTTAACTAATTATCATGGATTGGTTTAAGAGTTCAGTGCCACTTGATATGAAGAAGTGGCGATTTGCCACTAGAGGCCTACAGACTTATAACTGAAGAAGCGTTGTTATGCTCAAAGGATTGAAGGTAACTCACAACTGTAGTGAAAACAACAGTAATGTTTTAGTGAACAATAATGACATTCTGTTGAGCAATAGTTCTGTTTGAGTATGGCTCACACATTATTATTATTATGTGGTCTTTTTATATAAATGAATGCATTTGCTGTTTATTTTGCAGCACCTGTGAATGTGATGCAGCTGTTTGTTACTCAGGTCCTGAGTGACTCATGTCATATCTGATATGAGATTGATGTTTATAGTCTGTGGGTGTATTTAACCAGGTGTAACTCCATCTCCTTTGTGCAGATGATCAGTGCAGAGGCTCCGGTCCTGTTTGCCAAGGCAGCCCAGATCTTCATCACAGAGCTCACCCTCAGGGCTTGGATCCATACCGAGGACAACAAGAGACGCACGCTACAGGTTAGACACACTCAAAGAGATGTATAAACACTGTTCTCGTCATTCCTTTTCCATTTCCATTTTTCGCCTTTATCAGATCACACTTCTTCTTACTCTTTCTGCCCCATTTGTTGGGATTGTCACACCTGTCTATTTTAATAATTGCACTTCCTCTTTTATTTCTGTGTATTTCTACCATCTATATCTTTTGAAGTCCTCTTGTACACCCTTGTATCACTGGGCTGTCTTTTTGGTTTGTTTGCCTGTGTCTGTGTGCATATACAAGCAGAGGCCCCCATACCAGCATCCCCTCGAGGACTATCCCTCTGTGTAGTTCTTTTTCCCTCCATTGACTTTGAAAACAAACCCGGGCGGGTGCCGTTGACCCACTTTTCCCTCTGGTGCCATTTTGCCTACTCTGCTGTCCTACAGTTGAATAAGATGGACTCTGGAATGATGTGAGGGGGGAAAAGGAAGCAGAGAACATGAGTACATTAGTGGGGACAGATGGGAAAATGAGACAAGAGTTTGGCTCACCTGGACGTTAAGAGAGGGAAAACTGTGGAGCAGAACATGAAAGCCCTTAAGTCCACTTTATCCATTCACATACCTCTGAGAGATTAACAGCCCATGAATATATGTGTGTATGTCAACGCAGGTAGAAAAAGAGACCGTGGGGGAAAAAAGCGCAATTGCTCTTATCTGAGTTAGACCTGGAGGAGCCTTAAACTGAAGACCTACTTTGGAAGTGTGTTCACTTCTCTGTTGTCTTATCTTAAACCCAGAGTCCTTTTTTAGCATGAGACTCTCCATTGTTTGAGCTCAACACTGCATGCTTTAAATCGAAACCTCTTTCATTTTGCAGGTTTCCACGTTAATTACATTTTACACCACAGATGATGCATTAGGCAGACACATCATAAATATGTGCTATTCTTTTGCCTAAGTGAGGAAAAACAGTACCTTCCATTTCCACATGTTCGCGCACACACACACATGCAGAGTCCTATTGTGAAGAAGGCACGCCAGCTGGGGTCACCCTAGCAACGCTCATCAATAGAACAAGTGTAGATGTGACCTGGTGTTACCAGATATTAATCAAGCTGCTATAAATAACCTCTCGTGGAGGGAGGGCCACAGTGGGGGGTCCTGACAGCCAATATCCTGTGGAAAATTCCACAGAGATGGCACAGTGCTGTGGATATAGGAAGGGGTATATAGCAGCAGAGTCTGTTCTCATTAGGGCAGGAAACCGTTACTTCCACAATCACACACACACACACACACACACCAGGTTTATGATTGAGATACTCGGGGGATGTTTTTTATTAATCCATTTGCCAATTATTTTAATGATCGGTTAATCATTTCAGCCATTTTTAAAGAAAAAAATGTCAAACATTTGCTGGTTCCAGCTTCTTAAATGCAAGAATTTGCTTCTTTTCTTTGTCATTTATGGTTGTGAATTAAGTGTCTTTGGGTTTTCGACTGTTTGTTGGACCAAAGAAAGAATTTAAAGACGCCACATTGGGCTCTGGGAAATTGTGATGAGCATTTTTTAACAATTTTTAACATTTTAGGCATATTGGTCAATAATAAAAATAATCGTTAGTGGCATCCCTACTCTAGACTTATTCACTCTTCCTTTGAGCTTAGTTATAAAAGCAAATACCTGTTACAGTACTACTGGGAACTTCAATTCTACAATAGCCTCTTGTGTAGCTATTTTGGGAGGGCTGACCTTGGGCCTTAAGGCATGTTTATATATAGGGCACTGCATATATCGAATTAGCATAATTAAAGTATGACTTCATCTCTTGACCTTCTGTGTCTGTTATGTTTGCAGAGGAACGACATTGCCATGGCCATAACAAAGTTTGACCAGTTTGACTTCCTGATTGACATTGTGCCCCGCGACGACCTGAAGCCCCCTAAACGTCAGGTAGGAAAGCGACACACTGCCAGGATCCTAGTGACCAACAAGAAGCAGATGTCTCCAACGGTGTTTTTTGGAAAAATAATTTGCTTCCACATTAAAGTTAGCACAGTAAAGAACTGATCATTTGGGCCATCTTCTCAGGAGCTTTTCCATTGTTGGCAACCTGGAGGTGCTGTAAACATCCTTGACTGGAAGCTGGGGTTTGGAAAGTGAGGGCTTTCAGTCGGATGTTTGCAGCATCTTATTGCCTCTGACAGCCAAGAGTAACCCCAGCGATGACACTTGTGTGTACCATTCATAACAGAAAACTTCATGTACTCTACCAGGGACCAGTTCTCATAGAATAAAATCAAGTGTCTTTTCTTACAGGAAACAGCATATCACATTAAAGTTTTGCTCAAACTACAGATTGATGTACTGTATACAAATGTAACATACCAGATGGAGGAGTGAGATATTTAGATTTGTTGTCAAGTAGACTGTCTCCAGGCATGTAAACATCCTACACTCTCAGCTGTGTTGTCATGGAGCTGGGAGAGGGGTGTTTACGCTTCTGGTGATGGAGAAGCCTCATGGAGATGAAGCCTCGCTCATTCGTCAGTTATGAAGCAGAATGACACAGGTCAGCGTTTACTGATAAGTTGATGTGTGCATCTGACCTGCAAACTCTGATCAACTTTGGTGGCTGACCCAGGAAGAGGATTGACGGAGAGAGCATTTACGCACATAAAGGAAGAACTGTCTTAATATTAGTTTCACTATGCCTATATTACAGTAGAATAACCAATGTTTGATATTGTTTTTGTGTAGATTTTGCAGGTTGGTTAGAGTTAAACATTTTTAGTCTAGCATTCCGTCAGACCTGCAGCCTGTGGTATTGACCAGTACAGTGTTTGTAATGGATCTTATGTCCAGATTACATTACTCTATCCCAAGCCACATCCCATCAGTTATTTATCAGACTTGCCCTCTACTGTTACACCTGCAAAAATAATTCATGGAGATGTAATGCACTGATAGGCCTTCTTCGATGTGTGTGTGTGTGTGTCATCTTCAGGAGGAGATGCGTCAGTCAGTAGCTCCAGCAGAGCCAGTGCAGTACTACTTCACTCTAGCCCAGCAGCCTGGAACCGTACAGGTGCAGGGCACACAACAGGCCCAGCAGCCCGGCGCACAAACAGCCACGGCCATCCAGCCTGGCCAGATCATCATCGCACAGCCACAGCAAGGACAGGTACTACTAATGCCTTGTTTGAAGAGTTTTTTCCCAGGGTTTGCCCCAAAGCACCTCACAGAGATTCAAAGAAGCAAGAACAAAATAAAGCCACAGCTGAATAAGACAATTTAAGGCAATAATAAGGGCCGATGTGAAGTGAGTGAACCGCTCCCACTGAAAAACAAATGATCAGTTAAAGAGGCCAGCACTGAAGTTCACGAAAAGGGTAATGTTTGTGTTTTTTTGTGTAACACCTGAAAGATTACCTCTCCTAAGTAGTTTAAGCAACACATTTTTAACTACACCCTGTGCTGGGAATCATGCTGCAAAAGGCTTGTTACTTGGGGGTCATAACACCTGGCTTTATTGATATTAGTCTTAGCTCGCATTCAGTAGCCAACCACTCTCCCACCAGTAGGAATAACTGAACCTCAGAACACACCCAGCACATACAACTACACACATGCACACCCTCCCCGTGAAACCCTGCAGAGGAAACATTTGATCCAAACAGAATATTCCCTTCTATTTTATTTACTTACATGAAGTGTAATAGAAATAAAATTATTATAGACACCCAAGAAAAGTTTATGTTAAAACTTATTGATTGAAAAGCGTGCCATCGGTCCTTGTTCAATATCACACCCTCCACGATTTACATCATACTGTATATACTGTGTAAATAATGATTACAGTTCTGAAATCATATAGTAAGCAGTGTTTATTAGCCTTATAAGCGAAGCGCACAGCGAACAAAGAGAAAAGAACATCTTCAAACTAAAAGAGTCATTAATAAAGACTAGTCAAACTTTTAATGTACTGTTTTTTTCCCCCTAATGTTTCTTATCTTTACTAGTAATTTGTTTCAGCTTACGAGAAATGTTTCTTATGGAACCAAGTCTATAGAACACCCATACAAAAACACACTGTTTCTCACACACAAACACACACAGAGTGTTGGGGGAGAGTGTGTTCCCCCTCTGGATCACAGTCTTTTCACCAGTCATTAAGGTCACAAACATGCATATTTAGGGACACCTTTCCATTGTCTCTCTTTCTAATTATCTCATCCCCTCTACTTTTGCTGCTGAGTGCTCTCTGTCCAGCTTGGTCTCATGTAGCCGTGCTCCTGATGCTTCATGCTGCTTCAGCAGGCTGCCTTTAGCTGAGCTGTCATACTCATTCAGACCTGGCCTGATTCACTATCACTGCTACTGCTGCAGTCCTCGCTGAGAGCAGGGAGGTCACAGTTTGACACTCACCTTATGTAGACTCCTGTGTAGGCTATTTACAAGGTAGCACTTCAAAAGGTTTAAAATTTGTCTCTCCAAAAAAGATATTTGGTTTGTTGAAATGCTTTTAAGATAAGATATAAATTTGGAATCTTTGAAGCGTTACCTCAGTCCCTGTAATTACAACCTGGTTTTATTTTTATTATCATCCCTCAGTTGTTTCTTGATTGTGCAGTATTTAAGTCAAATAAGTGTTTGTTGGTGTTAGCATGCCACCCATCAGGCACATGCCACAATTGGTACAACAGATTTGGTCTATGTAGTGAAGTGTTGGCAGGAAATGTGTTAGAATGAAGGTAAAGAAGACAAAGAAGAGATGATAAAATGTGGCATGGGAACAGATGACAGGCAGAGATCTCAATTCATACTCTTATGCATCTGTCTGTCTGTGTGCAGAGCTTTCAGTGTCACTAGTTGTCACTGTTGTACCAATTCTGTTGTTTTTCTCTCAGGTCACCAACTGTCTTATAAGTGCTTATGAAACTACAGTTGACATTGCTGAAGCTGATGTAAATGTCACTGTGATGTACATGCATTTTCAAAACCTGTCCATGACTCATTTTTTTAAACTTCTTTCTTACATTTCACCTCAGCTTCTTTATCATTCATAAACATATCATTAAATGTCATTTGCTGCTTATATGTCACCGTTTGCTGCTCTAACATTGAAGCTTTCTGCGCATACGTGCTTACATTCATGTGTTAAGTTGTTGCAGTCGCTGTTTTCTCACAGTGTGTCTTTCTCTCATTTTCTCATTCTACTCTGTCGGGCCATCAGATGCTGCAAGGTGCCACCATGCAGCAGTTACAGCAAGTGCAGGTGCAATCACAGGGCACACCCATCACGGTAAACACACTTGCACACTTGCGTTTATATGTGCACTAACCACACACACAGACAGAGGCCCATACTTGTTTCCACAGCGCTGTAGGTGACTGCTGCCTACATCCTCTGTCCTGTTCAGGCAGCTGAGGTCTGTAAAGGTGACTGCAGTATGAGATCAGGTGGCCTTGTCTGGATAGTGTGACAGACAGAAGATAGGACTGGAAACCTGCGTTGTCACCTTATGTCCCCACTTCTTTTGTACCTGTGTGATGAAACTGACTTTTAAAATTTAAGTTTAAGCCTGGTTAAGATCTAATTCAAGGGATGTTAGTGATTTCCTGACTCTTTGCTCTGTGTCAAACATAAACTGTGCCTGTGTCAGCTGTTGTTCAACAACTACTGTGCTATCTCCTTCTCCGTCCTCTCTTTCTGCTTTTAATCTTACCTTTTCTCTCTGCTTTTCTCTCCATTAGAGTGCACCTGTGGCCATGCAGGTGAGTGAGGGCCAGCAGGTACAGATTGTCCAAGCCGCAACAGCACAGGGTCAAGCTCAGACGGCTCAAGCCCAAGGCCAGACCATGCAGGTCATGCAGCAGATCATCACCAACACAGGAGAGATCCAGCAGATCCCAGTAAGAAATGGCATCAAGCTGGAAAAAAAGGCGATGGGAATTAGGGAAGGGATTGGTGATGGGCAATTGAATGAGGGGAAGAATGGATGGACTGAGGTTAAAACACACACAATTACTAAAGTATGTAACAGACTACTTTAGTAATTTTGTGTGTTTTAACCTCAGTTTGACATTGTAGTACTGCACAGACATGGTGTTTTAGTCCATTCCAATCTTCAGTCTTTGATGGAAATCATCAAACAAAAGTTAACAATTAATCAGAGGAAAGTGAATGATTCGTGTTACTATTCTTAGAGTGGGAAAATGGCTGTGACCTCTACCTTCCT
The DNA here is from genome assembly GCA_037974645.1 of Hollardia meadi. Lineage (NCBI taxonomy): Eukaryota > Metazoa > Chordata > Actinopteri > Tetraodontiformes > Triacanthodidae > Hollardia > Hollardia meadi. The sequence goes on from JBBPCS010000037.1 coordinate 1,394,196, forward strand.
ATAACCTTTGCTCTAAAGACTTTGTCTCCCCCTTGTGTTGGTTGACTGCAGGTGCAACTAAACACAGGCCAGCTACAGTACATCCGCCTAGCTCAGCCCGTCTCCGGAGCGCAAGTGGTCCAAGGACAGATTCAGACTCTCGCCAACACCCAGCAGGTAATCACGGTGGCAACAAAAATGGCATTCTTAAAACAAATGATCTGATATCTCAGCTTTTACATTGCTCAATTGATGTTCACTTGTTTTTAGATCACGCAGACAGAGGTACAGCAGGGACAGCAGCAGTTCAACCAGTTTACTGATGGACAGGTAACAAATGCATTAAGTATATCAAAAGCTGCAGCAATGACTGTGACATTTTGTGCTAAATATTGACTTCTGTATCTCTTATTTGTTGTCAGGTGGTACCTGTCTTACTGTCTTTATTTCTGGCTTGAAACCAGTGTTAGAATTTAATTGTACCTAGTGCACATAGTTGGCTGTGAACCAGCTGACATGTGGCTTTTGAAGAAAAAAATGCTATAATTTTAACCTTAATCTAGCTAGGAAAGCCTCATTGAGTGTACCAGCCAAGAAATGCAACAAAAACAGTGATTAACTGACAAATAACCTTAGACAGGAAAGACAAATTAAAATTTGACAGATAGGTGATTATAAAATCATGGATAAAATTTCTAATACAATCAGGAAAAAAAACCCTAAATGGCATCTGGTAACCACGCAAGATTTGTCTTAACATTATGCGGTCAAATGTCATCCCATTAAAATCAAACTCCACACAGATCTTCATCCCCACTGTCTGTCTCTCTGTTTTACAGCAGTTATATCAGATTCAGCAGGTGACGATGCCAGCCGGACAGGAGCTGACCCAACCTATGTTCATTCAGTCCACCAACCAGACAGCTGACGCACAGGTCACACAGGTCAGCACCGACTGAGCCCCACGTCAGAAACCTTTTCTCCAAACACAGAACACGCATACCAGCCCATGTGACGCCTACAGATGCCACCAACTTCTACAACGGAAGCTTGATAACCTTGATTTTAAGCACTGCTCATATAGATGAGGGACCCAAACTCTTGTAACAGTCTTATTTTTAAATAAATTTAGTACACTGGATAAAAAACCAAAACCAAAGGGACGCTGATTGACTCAGAATCACATGTTAATTTGTATCCATGCTTGGACACTTTTTGTTCTTCTGTCACCCACATAATGTATGCATCCACTGCCACAGTCCCTGTCATCAGTCTCCACAGACCAACTTTATTGGTCACCTCATATCCAATCTTAAAAGATTTTTTTTTTAAAACATAAAGAAAGTGTGTGCTTTTTTCCCCGATGCCTTTCTGCTCTTTCGGGAAAGTCTCTGGCTACACAACCTGCTCCTGGCGTATCTGTGGTTGAAGTCAGCCATGGGATTTTTCACCTTTCCTTCTGGTAAACCCTCTTTATTGTTTTTCATGTAGTTGAAGGATAAAATGAAGCCATATACCTCAGAAATCACTTTTTACAACAAGTCAATGTAAGGGATCTGAAGAAGAGGTTATAAGGTTCAACTATAATTTCGTTTTTGTGTTTTCCTCATTGATGATGAAGTCTGACATAATGTTGCAAGGGCTTCAAACTGTATAGGTTAACTGTATGTGAGCTTGTATTTCAAGTACGCACACCACAGTCCTCCTTACTCTTCCATTTTGTTTCTTTCATTCACTCTTTCATCGCCTCTCTTTGTTAGAGTGGATATCTCTGCTTCTATGCAGTTTCACACAACCTTTCTACCCGGGTGGTTTTGGAGTCTTGTGGCCTGGTTTAAGTCTCATGAACAAACATGTGACTCCATTTGGTGAAAAAAAAAAAAAAACACCCTTTTTTTTAAAAAATAGAATATTCCCATGTTCAATACAAGTGTTTTTCTTTTGTTTTTGAGATGTTTGCCTCATACCTCCCCCATCATTTTTTTGTACAGTAATGATTATTGTCAATGTTCTTATTAATGTCGTTTTTGCATGTAATTCAAACGGCTACCGTGACATTCAATAGATAGGTACAATTTTATTTTTGACGTTTCTTTTTTGTAAACAAACTTTGTTTGTGAGAAAACAAAATAAAAAGTTGTCTAAGAGCCATGTTTTTAGCGTATTTTTCTGAGCGTGTGTCTGCAAGTACTAATGTTTGTTTTCATTGTTTTATTTTAGGTGAATTAAACACCTCACTAGTGTGTGGACTATAGACAGGGAGGCAGGAGAGAAATGCAAGAGCACACCAAGAGACGAGCTTGAAACGGCCCCCTTACTGTATTTCCAGGTAGACACATCCCACCACCAGAGCCCAAAATATCACTGCCTTTGTTGCTCTTATACTAACTTTTATCCAATGGGTATTAAACTGAAGCAATATAAGTTAAAACATATTAAGTTTATTTTAATTGTGGACTTCTATTAGTGTCAGGCTTCTGTTGTTTTTCCAGATGGCCATGGGAGGGCAGCACTTATCTAATGACTAACTGCCACTGAGTTACTGTATTAGGGTGCCTGATTAATTGCCTAATAGGTTTGCAAATTTTCACCAGATGCACCGTTTAAGAAGTGTAGACATAATTGTAGTGCATTGGTCAAAACGTGCAATCAATATCTACCCACACTGCACCCAAACCAAACACTATAAACGCCACTAATCTTATTTCTGCTGCCCTCCTTAAGTGCTGGAAAACCATGCGCTACAAAGGGCGAGTGGTTAACAATAGAGTCACGAGTTATTGTGCTGGAGACCGCTCAGCTCCTGCGAGATCAGACTGCATTCCTTATCCGACCTAAATCTTAAAAGGAAGAGTGGTAATTAGAGAAAATTAAATAGGCAGAGAGATGCACGGAGTGCATAATGTCCCACTTCACACCAAGTAAAAAGTCTTGCATTCAATATGTGTCAGTGTTGAAAGTCAGAGCTCAGATTTATCACTTTGAAGCACTTTCCTATCTAGCTGTGTAGAAAATGCATTTTACCACACATACACCCATACTTACCGTTAACCACACAATTGATTTGGCCACAGTAGTCAGAGCTACAAGCAAACAGTCAAACCGCAAGGTCCTTTCCTAATTGACTTAATCACCGAACAATAACTGCATTAATGGATGCAGACTCATGCTCGGCTCTTTCTAATAAGAGCAGCGAGGATTGTGAGAATGTTTGAGCTCAAGTCAAGCATGAAAAGGATTGTCTGGTGGTATTTTTCTTGGCCGGCTTGTCTGGCCAGATCAAGGAAACCTTTGCCGTATGAATTGTGGCTGACTGCCTTGGCTGCAGTCTGGACCTTGTGATTGGGCCACAACACCAGTTGGTCTCACAAGTTAGGGACAAAACCGTTACAGAGGTGGACGTTCCCTAAAATGGGGGTTATGTTTGATCCTCTTTTCTCTCTTGCTGAGGTGTCGGGGGAGCCTCTATTAATTACCATCAAACCATTAATGCAAGTTTTCCCAGGTCCTGGCATTTCAGTGTTGTATAAGAATAATGTGACAGTTAAATGATCCATGCAGTGATAATCTCTTATCGCTTATCTCCCTTCACAAGTAGCTCAGAGTGCAGGATGAGCAACAGAACGGCACCTCTAGAGGTCAACTAGATTCACAACCAGTGTATCAATTTTTCATTAAAAAGTATTAAAAAAACCATTACATCAATTCTGGAAAAAACAAGGCCTTAAATTGTATTAAAATACCCAAAGTTTGTTTATAAGGGTATTATTTTGATTCTAATTTTTAAAAAAGACCATTTATGTCCATGTATTTGTTGAAAATGAGGATATTGTCAGTTCTTATGATAAAAGGCACAAAATACTTTTGTTTGAATTAATTAAAAAAAACTTTATTCTTTGCACAATGATCAACATACACTCTGTTCTCCAAATAAGTCGTTTTATTTTACAAAGAGGAACATATATACAAAGTCAACAGCACTACAGCTGCTGACATGGAGCTGTGAGGGTGGGTCCAACAGTTCAGGTTCGTAAGAGTGTTATTACAGTACGCAGTGAGGCATACTGCTTCAACTTTTGTCAATATGGACATGCTATACATCGTTAGATCGGTTAGATTCTCCACAAACAAAACACAAAGGACAACCAATCATATACATCCACACACATATTGGCCAATGGAGAACCTACAAAGGTGGGTTGGGTATGTGGTCATGTGGCTTCAAGCCAATCATTGTCACAGGTTAGCAGAGAGGCAAGGGGAGTGCCTAATAGGGGACATTGGTGAACACCATATTTGATTGATTTTGATTGTACTTTCTTCTCTGAGCTCTTTCAGGTCCAGTGTGTAGGATTTACTGGCGTTTAGTGGTGTGGTTGTAGATTGCAACCAACTAAACACTCCTCATCTCACCCTCGCTAGCCACTAAAAATGCGAAAAACTCTCTTGTGCCAGTGTTTGGTTTATCTTTTCTGGGCTGCTGTAGAAACATGTCAGCCTCCATGGGAAAGGACCTTATCAGTGCCCGACCCGTACTGGCTGCCCTAATGAAAGCATAATTACAAATATGTTCCGTTTCTGTCCCTCCTAATCTCCTAAATCCTACACACTAGACCGTTAACCTAACAATTAATGCAGAACTCCACTTAAAAACCGGAGATTTTTGATGTTCCCTACTGATGTATTTTGATTACTGATTTAGCCTCATTTCATAGACTGAAGACTGATCTTCAAACCGTGCAGAGTTTGAACTTTTACTCCTCATGGACAAAAGTGAGTCACTTGACCTCTGGTTTGAAATAAGCTTTCTATATTGCTACTAGGTCTGTTTTTGCCTGACCTAAGAGATGTAATGTCTACTCTGCAGTCCCCCCCCCCCCCCAACCTTCTAAATGGTTGTCAGTACACAAGCTGCATACTCCAAATTGGAGTGTGCTCACTCACTGCTGTAAAAAAAATAAAGTTGTAGTAAGGTACAAAGGATCTTTTGACTGGGCATGAATGGGCCATTGAGTGAGGTCTCAACCCACACTACTGTCATTTCCTGCCTCAGTCGCTGGACGTAGTGGTTGACGCTTACTTATTCATGGTGCAGACCGTCAGATTGATTAACACAGGAAAACTGCTTCACGTCAGTCGACATTTTTTACAGCATCTACATGATGGTTGGAGTGTGTGGCTCAGCGGGGGTTTTGCTCCAAACACAGCAGCGTCTGATACAATGTCTTTTCATCTCTTCAAAGACTTATTACCAGACTCAACATTAATCCAACATGAGGGACAGTATCTGCCCCTCTCTCCTCCCCTCCTCTTCCCCTTTCACATTTAGAAAAATCTTGGTTAAAGAGGAGGAAATTGATTTTTTTTAAAAAGGAGAAAATAGATTAAATTAAGGCAAACAACAGCACGGTCTGGGAAAGCCATTAAGCGGTGTAAGGAAATGTCCAAGTGCGCAGCGGAAATAGAAGGTTGGTGGGGGTCGGACGGACGCGGTTTGCACTGTACTGTGTGTAGGGCACAATTGCTGATGTGAGTATTTTTAAGTTCCCATAGATTCCCTAAGTGGCTGTCGACTCCCGGAGCTCAGCTGGCTCTGTGGGGCGTGAGTGAATGCGTGGAGTGAGGAGTGCAGTGGAAAAACAACAGAGAGGGGAGAGGTGGGCGTAAGGGGAACACAACAGCCGCTTCCTAATGCTGGGCCCCTGTAGTCTGCTCTGGGTCATCCCTGACTGTAATTCCACCCCGAGTGCCACCAAATCTGTGCATACGAGTGTGTGAGAGCCCTTTCCTTAATGTCTGCTTGTGCGCATTTCACCCACCCGTTCGTTCCACATTCAGATTTTACGGTCTCTGACCTTGCTCAGCTGTTGTGTGTTGTCACGGGGGCAGCCTTTATCCCAGAGGCCATGTTGGATACTCCGCCCAGTTCTGAGTGTTGATTGCTGGATGAGAGTAACACTGGAGCAGGGCTGGCACTGTAATAGAAAAAGGGGTTGCGTGGGATTGCCTCAGTGAAACTTTCATATAAATCCCTGAGGGTACGAGCAGGCCTGGCCCATCCGTCGACACCTTCTTGCTTCGTTGCTCCACCCGGCCTGGTTTGGACTACTGAGAGATGGCGTGAAGGAGAAAGGCATGGGGAACTAGACGAGGAGAGGAAACCAGGCTAACAGAGCGAGGGGTTGTAGTGGGAGATTCCCAGTACAGGATGCCGCTATGTTGATGTTTAGATAGCAGCTCCTTCTTTCATCGTGTCATGGTTAAGCTCCACAAGTTGACCTTTTTCCCAAATTAGATCCCCTGTCCTTTTTTCTTTCTGTCATCTACATCTACAGTACTATTCTAGGAAGGCAGAAATATACACCTTTGCTTAAAGGCCCAGACTTCATTTTGCCACCATTTAAATTACACATAAATTCACTTGGAAGTCTGAACTGATAATAATCCAAAATATAAGCTTGTTTCATTCCTACATTTCCAAACACTAATAAATAAATTAACAAGGTCTGGGACCATGATAGGGATGCCACTGTAGTTAAGCTTCAAATCAAGAATTGTGCTTTTAAAATTGTGCAACTGGCACTCAGGACTTTACTCTGCTTCTTGCAACAGTAAGCTGAAATGATTATTTGATTAATTGACTTGTCACCATTGTCATAAAAATGCTTAAATCTGCAAACATTTCGCTTAATTGTTTTAAATAAATGTCCTAGCTTCTCAAATGTGAGGATTTACTGTTTTTCTCTGTTTTATGTATGGTGAATCGAACATTTTTGAGGATTTGGGCTGTTGGTCTGACAAAACAAGACATTTGAAGACGTCGGATTGGGCTCCAGGAAACTGTGACGCACATTTTTCACTACGGTTTAACATTTTGACTTGTGAATCTTCAACTTCTCTGTGTGGGATCAATAACATTTATCTTACAGACTAAATGATCTGTTGGTTAATTTAAAAAAAAAAAATCATCTACCAAATAATATAATTATATAATTTATTTATATAATTAAAACTTCCCCTTAAATTTCAGACTGATTTGTCATGTTAACCGCTCCGTAGCCTGTATTAACACGTGGCTGTTGAAAGTACAGCTGTCAACAGTTGATTCCATTTCATAGCCCACAGTAAGTATATCAGTCTATATGTGTGATGCTAAGTTAAGAGTTAAGGATTAGTGATATTATGTTATGTAATGGGAGTGGGCCCTGGGAATAATGTCTAGATTTGTGACTTGTGAGAGACTCCAGCTACATTCCCACATGTCATTCCACAGACCTCCATGTTCCATAAACTGCAGCAGCCACAATGAACAGTAACGCACATAGTTAACATGAGTAACCTCCCTCTGCTCTTGTTATGGAACACTGTAAAAGTTGCATAATGCTGAACACACGTCTATGGTAGATGGTCAGTTTCTGTGTTTGATGCAGACAATAAGGTGTGTGTTTTTTTTAATTCAGGAAAAAACTTTCATGTACTTAAATTCCACAATGGTGTTGTCATTGAGGAATGATTCACTCTCGTGGGGAGCAGGGATGTGAGTGATGAGGTTCTGGAGAGAGAGAGCAGATTTGTTCCTCTTTGTTTTGAAAGAACGAAGTCCTCATTTCTTTTTCTTGCCAAGAAATTAATGTCCAGTGCCTCCACGTTTACATTCATCCGAGTGCTTCTGTTTTAGCTATATATTAGATCATTGTGAGTTATCTTGACGTTTGCTGATGTCACTTTTGGTGGTCAGATGATACAGTAAGTTCTAGGAGTTGGGGGACCACCTCACAAAGCATTCCTCTGAGGCCCTCCTGACAGGTGATCTCACTGTGATCCACGACCCCAGTATTTGTCATAACCGCAAGCCTCTGTGTCACACTCATAGATTTAGAAAGCTCTGTCCACTGACGAGGAGGCAGTGGTCTGTGTCACTGTGTCCCCCAGCACCTGTCTCTGTTGTCCCAAACCCATGGATTCAAGCCCCTCCCGGGATAACCACAAGTCAATTTTTCATTTTAGAGGAAAGACAAATAGAACTTCTGTCCTATAACTATGGAGCACTTCTACTCCATTTTCTAATAGTTTGACACCATTTAGGTCCATATGCACTAGCAGCAAGTTCTTATCAAATTTATTAGCTCTAGTTAAGCTTCTCATCCTTCCGGGAAAGTTTCCCTCTCCTCGTCACTGAGTGCGTCTCATACCCTGCGCGGAGTCCTCGCCTGTCTCCAGCGCTCCTCTCTGCATTCACCAGACAGTACAGGGAGAGTGTGTGTGTGTGTTTCACCTTTGTAAGCATTAACACACCAGATGCAAACATCGACACGCGTCTCTTTGGCCATTTCTTCAGAGTTTTAGAGTTGCCAGTCTGCTGTTCTTGACACCATATCGATGGTCTTGACTTCTGCGCTCTCCACCCCGCCTGCCGGAACGGAGGAGCGCTGGACCAGAGAGACGCACAAAGAGGGGAGAGCAGACGGATGATAGCGACTGTGGCGAGTCTCTCTCTCTGCCAATTAAAACTATAGAAACAGTTATGACGAGCTTAATGAACGACTCTTGGTTACTATAGCTGGATTTGGAGAACACAGATATGACCATTGCTTCTCGCTTGCTTCGTAGCCTTGTTTACTGATTTAAAACTGCATATGTGTTTATGGCATTAGATCAAGTGATGGCAGGTCGTTAGCAGCTCAAACTTTGGCTGTTTTCTTGGAGTCAGTGGATGTGTTATTACTTCTCACATCTGACTCTAAACAATGATCGCTGAAGGTCACGTTTCAGCGCGGCGCACTTGTCCCAGTGTTGTGCATCTTTTCTTTTGCGACTTGATTTACAGATAACTTTTTTAATCTGAATTAATCAAGCAGAGACTGGGTGTTAATCAACGTGCTTGCTTAGTTTGGTAGGTTAGTTTAAAGTCAAGACAAATCGGACTATGACGCGGTCAAAACTTTGCTCTGCGCTCCTGCGGATGATCCAGTGAAAAGTGTCCGATCATCGTGTCAGCCTGGGGATGTTAGGAAGTCCGTCAAACAACGGCGGCATCAGAATGCTGGCGCCACCGGCTCCGAACGACGACAGGCGGGTAGAGTTCGTGGCTCTTACCGCCGTCCACACGGAGAGGAGCGAGCCGTCCACCCCGGAGCGCGGACACCCGTCTCACCGCACAGGTCTGCTGGGCACCCCGCTGCCAGGGCCGCCGGGACCCCGGGCCAGCACGTCCGCCTCAAGCAAACGCTTCAGAAAGTTGCAAAACTGTCTGTACAACGTGCTGGAAAGACCAAGAGGATGCGCATTCATCTACCACGCATTCATGTAAGTGTATCATCATTGTTTCTTATGGATCAGTGACCAAGACAAAAGCAAAGTTAAAAACTTCACATGTGGATTTCTGTATTTCAACAACTTTTCAAAGTCTCACGTTAAGTTAGTGAGTGAAGGCCCATGCTACCATAAACCACATTAGACCAATCATGTGCTTTGATCAGCCAACAGTCATGTGATGAATTTTCCAATTAAACCAAGCAGAGTTGCTTATACAGCAATTAGCAAAGTCTTATGCCATACATCATCACAACACGGGGTCTTCTGTTCAATTCCTACTTGTCTCTGTCTGATTAAATCATCTTGGATTTTAAATTGAATTTGTCCAAATCCACAGGAGGTTATTAGCCTTTTTTTTTTTTTTTTTTTTTTTAGAAAATTGAAATCCCCTTGTAAACATTTTTGATGCCTGCTGACTGTTATACTTTTAAATGAATTATTTTGCAGTATGGATCTTTTTCTGCTTAACTAATAAGTTTAAATGGTGGAGAGGTGTTGAATGGTGTATTGGAAAGGTTTGTAATGACGGGAAGTATAAATGACCTCTGTTTTCATGTGAGAGTGGTGTAAGTGAGGTGAAAAACTTGACTGTGACGGGACTTGTTTGTTGCAGCACTTTTCTGACAGGCGAAGTAAATAATGCGTAATTAAAAAAAGACTTGAACCCGTTCTGAACCCATTACGTGATAGCTTTTTCACTAGAGGAAGGATAATCTCACCAATTAAACACATGCACTAAACATAGATCTCAAAGTAAAGCAACTCCCCCCGCTGAACTGTTCTGTCAGGGCCCACAAGTACCCATGTGCCATATGCTCTATAATGTATACAACATGTAAACACTGGAAAAGTATGATCTCACTGGTAGTGGTGGCTGTTCCCTTCTGTCAGAGCAACATCTCAGGACTAATACCTGAAACATACAGCACTCATTTGTCCAAACCTAACTGTACTCAATTGTCTTTTGTTTGAATGTGCCCCCGTTTCAGATTTAATAAGGAAAGAAATAATTCGAAAGCTTGGTGTGAATAATAGGCCTATGATAGTGTCTCACTAAACGTCAGAGTTCACTCAGTTTCCCATGTTGTCAGTCGATCTCTTCTTAAGTGAAACCCAGGACAGTTGTGCACCAGCAGCTGTCATCCAGCTGTGTCTACACCTGGCACATAGTGGACAGAGTATTATGTGTGGGGGGCTCCCTGCCAATGCCATCATGTGTTTATAACAGAGGGAAATCCTGCTGCAGAGCCATGACTCTCATATGTGCGTCTCATCATATACCGCCGGCACGTTAGTGAGCACAGATCAGCTAGTCTCACTTTGTCCTTCACCACTTTTACTTCTCTCTGTTTGGTTCGTCCCTCCTCCGGGGGACTGTAAACATGTCTTTGCAGCACACGCAGAACGACATGTCATGTACCGCCACCACCCTGTGTGTTTCTCATTAAGAGCGATGGCCTTTTCAGGGAGGGTAGTTGCGGGTGACATTCTCTACAACATGACTGGGTGTCGGAGTGGATGGCAGCTCTGCCGTTGTTGTTATTTCTCTGTCAGAGAAGGCAGGGCTGGGGCTCTAAGGTGCCCAGATCATGTTTCAGATACCGCGGCTTCTGGACTGACTTTAGAAGACAGCCGCCTCTGCGACGGCCTGTTTTATGTCGCTGTCTTAACAGATCTCAAAATGTACCTGAGACTAGTATCTTGCAAGGCTTTTCAAAAATCCTTGCACTTTGACATAATATATATGTTGGATGCCCATATGTCTCTCTGAGTGCTTCATTCCCATGATAATGTACCATCGTGAGCTGTGCATCTGTTTTGATGAATTACATGTGAGACACTTGCCATGCTGGGAGCTGCACCATGTGTGAGGAAAATTCACTGCGCGGTGAAGCTCAATTAAGGTGCCGTTGATCTATTGTAATTAAATTGAGTCATACACTGCTGTGTAGGTCGCTGTGCTAACTTCCCTTGATCCTTTAATTAGTCCTGCATTGTAATGGGGGACGCTGGAACAGATGCTCTGCTGCTAGAGAGCCTCTCTTCACGGGTGTGTGTTGGAGTGTGTATGGAAAAAGGGTGAAGAAGTTCTCCTCCGCAATGTCTCTCCATGGGCATCCACTTAAGTCCCACCACATGCCCCAACTGTCACAGCTGCACATAAGATGCATCTTCAAAGTGACAGATTTCTCTACCAGATAAGGGTTTTGGGTAACTTTAACATCCTGCCTTCTAAATGGTTCAGGTTACATTTCGGTAAACTGTTTCACATCTGTATGTTGACTGCCTCTTGTATGTGGGACACTTCTTCAAACACGTGTTTGAAGTGTTTGAAGGAGTGTAACAGCTTACAAGTGTAACAGCTGTATGCTAATTCAAAGCTGGCACTTGAGTTCCTCCTCTCCTCTCCTCTCCTCTCCTCTCCTCTCCTCTCGAAAACCTGGCATTAGACAAACAGCTTTAATTAAAATCCTTGTTTTCTACTTAACCTAGAAAAAGGGAGGGAGGAATGCAGAAAATTCTTAAAAGAGACAATAGTGTTCCCAGGAAACGTCTCTGAATCTGTGAAAAATGTCCGGCAACAAAGAATTCCTCTGCTCACCAACCTGATCGGTTGCTTTGACGACACTGCAGGTGCTTGCATTCTTCTTCCAGGCTCTGGTTCAAACGGTGCATGGGCCGTAAAATGTTAAGTGCCGCTTGTCCTGTTATGGTCCCTTCACTTCCTCAATCAATCCCAGTAAAAGTTCAAGACCTCTTTGTCACCTCTGAATCCCCTCCCTTTGTTTCACCTGCAGTGAAATCAGCAGGAGGGGTGGTCTGCTTGTCTGAGCTGGTGAAGTCCGTTTAAGTTTGTACAAACACCAGCGTATCCAGTGATAAAGTTTGGGTTGTAAGAAAGTGGAGGTTTCCAAGAGCCTGCATTCTGACACATACCTAATTGTATTGTCGGCCTACTTGATGAGTAATCAGTATCAATGTGCATATTTAAGAAGTTATTGGTTAGTACTGCAAGTAAAGTTTATTTTTACTTGATGAATGATCTATTAATTAGATTAAAATTCATTTGATTGATTGTTTACTGTATTGAAAGTGTGATAATATTAATCCAATTTCTCAGAGGAGAGGGTGACATTTTCATATATCTTGTTTTGTCCAACCAACGGTTTAAAAACCAAATATATTAAGTGAACACTCATATAAAACAGAGAATACAACCACAGAATGAGTGATGTTTTTGCTTGATAATGGAATTAGATGATTAATCAAATCTGTTGCAGATTCATTTTCTGTCCATAGTACTAACTGTTCCTGTCGTGTGTGTGTGTGTGTGTAATGTATGTGGCATGTCTGTGTGTAAACCTGCCCTATAAGCTTGGCAGTTGACCGACAACATTCAGGAGGATCATTTCAGTGTTTCCCCTCACCTTTGACCTCCTACCCATTTCCACCATTGGCAGTGCCACATATAGACCATCACATGAGGCCTCCTGTTTTGTTCGCAGTAATACATCCCAGCAGGAGGTCTTTAGGGTCGAGGGACTCCAGTTTAAAGTCAGGCTACCAGTTCTAATCAGGTTATACTACATGGTGCCAACAAATCAAATAACCTGTGTCATGTCTGGACCTTGACTTCGGCTGCCCATACCACATCTTAGTCTCTGGTTTGGTACAGTGCTCCCCTGGACTCTAGCCTGAAAATACAGTAATAGTGCATGTGGATGGACAGGAAAAGCAGTCAAGATCTAGCACTGACCAGCCAGAGTGATTGATTGGTTCTTAGGAGGGTGAAAATATACCAGTCATTTATAATTGATGTCTTACAAGAAGGAGCAGAGATGGGGAGAAAAATTATAATATGGAGGGTTTAGACTGGACCTTGAGCAGTATCATCTGTATTAATGTGTTCACGAGAAATGTCTTTACAAGTAGTTGTTTTAATTGTTTTATATGTGGCTATTTTGGAATTGAAAATAAAATTTGGCATTGAAAACAAAACCTGAACTGAAAAAAAACTGACATTGAAACATTTTTATTTGGAAAAAAAAAGTTGTAATGGCACCGAAATATTTGTCACTGAAAAAAACACAGACACTAAAAATTCTTTCATTTTAGTTTGATATTTTTTTTGTATTAGTTTTCAATGTGTTTTTCAATGACAATCATCATTTTTTTTTTCCTTAATGTCTTTATTTTTTCAGTCTCATTGGTTTTCAGTTTCAACTCTCTCTCACCATTTTGGCGTGGAGAGGGGGGTGGGGGGTGAGGGGAGGGGAGGGGCAAATAGAATGTGATTTATATATCTGTATACTAATGGGAAATATCACTCCTCTGGAGCGGAGGTCTTCTACGGAGACTCAGATACTAGTGATAGGAATTCTGGCTCTTTTTAGTGAGCCAGTTCGTATTTAGCAATGTTTTTATCTATGATTGCTATGTGCAGACATACAGTACATTATTTAAATTATTCAGTGTAATTATACTGAACTACATATTTTCCAAAATATCATAATACAAACCTTAAATAACGTAAGAACATCAAACACTGTTACACATGTTGTGAATGTTTTATTTATATTGAACCAAGTTTTGTGTGTTATAAGGCAAGTTATACAAACAAAAGTCTCACCATGCTTGGGTCTTAGGGTGCTTTCACACCTGAAAGTCCGAACCAAGGTTCATGTTTTTGCTACATGGGATACATTTGATCCAGTTGGTTTTGCTTTCACATTGCAATTTTGCCAGCGAGCTAATGATCTTAAAATGAACCCCCCCTACGTGGGCTTGTTTTTTGTCAGGCCCGAGTAAATAATGGATGATGTGATTGTGATGTAATTTTGTATTGTTTTCATTTTGTTTGTAACTTGCATGTGAACATAGTCTGTTCTGGTGCACTTGCTGAAACAGCTGATTCTGTCTTTCTGTTTTTCTGCGTTACAAAGTGAAGTGTGAAGTTTAGCAGGGAGGAAGAATCTGTCAAAAAGACGTCATGGAGTTGCGTGCCGCTTTACCCATATGGGACTAAAAGTGAGGGTATCTTGGACTCTGCTGCTTTGATTTTGGTCCTCATGTTTTAAATTTGTATTTGTGAGTCACCTAACTTCATGCGAAACTACTTGCTTGCTTGTCTTGTAAACTGCACAATATGTAAACCTAAACAAATACACCTGATGCATTATTTATGCTTTTATAGAAAATACCATTAGTAGTAACAGGCAAGCAGAAAGCAACTAAGAGAAGGGAGGGCCCTGCCTTTGATTTGAAACAGTAGCAGCATGAGAGTAAACGTCTCATGTTGGATGACTCTCTACCAGATAACCCCTCAGTGTCCATGCTGTGTGGGAATGCCTTCACTTTAACCTTTTATGGCTCAGGCATCAGTGATGGTGTCTGTTTATGAAAGCTTGAGTCTAAAGCCACATTATTTATAGATGTGCAGGGAAATACCCACAACAGGACTCCAACACGCTCTCCATAACCTCTCCACTGATGGTGAACCTTTGAAATATATTTATAGCTATGGTTAATTCTTCACACATCTTTTGTGCTAACAGTGCTGTACACAGAATGCAGCTCACAAGCTTTTCATTAAAGGTGAATTGCCTTTCTGACATTATTAAACTCATTTAGCGCAGACAGCTTGTTGATTGAATGTGTTCCCTCTATCTGTCTATCCTTGCAGTTTTCCCTCCCTCTGAACCCTTTCCGAGCCAGCTAATCTACTTTCTCACCTGGGTCATGGAAACAGCCTGGTCTGCTTTTCCAGGTTTTCAACCACGCCACATAAAAATCCACTAAAATCGCCCTCACCCCTTCGAAAAACACTGACGCACTTGGTGTTGGACCTTTTTTTTTTTTTTTTTATTAATAATGAAAATCAGAAAATAGCTTTTTGTTTAGTTGTTTGCTTTATTAGTCAGGACATGAATGTGTTTTTATTGATGACTAAGAGAGAAAGAGGGGTGGAGTGGAGAGGGAAGTGGCACCATAAAGTAGTGAAGGGAGAAAGCCACTCTGCACTTTGTGTGAGGTTTTTAACCTGCTCAGGACTGCACATTGGATGCTTGTTTTTCATTTTCTGCTGCTGTTTATTTTTTTTTATCTGTTCACCTCAGCAGGTTGTGTAAATTCTGCTCCATTAAGAATCATTTATGGCCCAAATGCCTTTGTTCTCCCCTCACTCTCTCTCTCTCCTCCATCATTCCTCCCTTCCCTGTCATCCTAAGTGGGAATATCATCTCTCATTTGCTGTCTAATTGACTTTCCCTCCCTCACTGCCTCTCTATCTCTCCCTCTTTCTTCCTCTCAGACGGGATTGGCTGGTCTGTTTGTGTATAAGAGTATGCAAGGTCAGCCTTGTGAAAAATGTGGAGGATAAAAGCATTGAAATATAGACAAATAAGTAATAATGGTCACATGCACAAGTTAGTAAGTCGTGCGATTAGTCGGTTGATTGACAGAAAATGTTATTGGCAATTATTTTGATAATATATTGATTGTTTCAGTCAATTATTCAAAAAAACAAATGTAGTATTTTCTAGTTTCAGCTTCTCAAATATGACAATTTACTGCTTTTCTGTGTCATGATAGTAAATTGAAGACAGTTTACTGTCACTATTTTATAACATTTTTTCAGACAAAAGTAATATTTTATTGAAAATAATCATTCACAGGTCCATATATTAGTCTTTGTAAAATAAGTATAATTTTTTAGAAACATTGAGACCTAATGTTTAGCATTAACTTAAACTGGTAACTTATTTTAAACAATCAATAAGTTGGTATCTGTGACTCGAAACCTCTAAAATTTACACAGAAACTTAAAGTATCTTCTTTATTTAGTGTTCACTGTAGGGTCACACCAATCGTGCAGTCTTAGTAAGATGCTAGAGCTTTTGAGTGAAGGATGAACCAATATCCAGTCGAGCTGCTAATGTGATTAAGGTCAGCCTAACTGAATTGGATTTTGGATTTAGTTTGTGTTCTTGAGATTTCAAACAGTTTTGGACACAAGGTCATTTTTGAGTCAAGATGTTTTGATTTGGGTGCTCATCTGCTTCCTGTTTATCAGGGATATAATACGTTTACACTGTAAAAAAAAAAAAGAAGAACAAGTTTTAAATTTAAAAAGTAAATGTCTACAAACTACAAAGTTACCTCAACTTGTCTTTTCAATTTCAGTAAACTTAAAATTTCAAGGCAGGCCAGACACCAACTTTTAAAGTTAAAACAACTAGTTATTGTTTTGTTGTTTTGTTTTTTCAGTGTATAGGGGCACAACCATATTAGTGGCATTTCAAAGATTTTGTGTTTCTATTTGAAAATATGCCTCATTACCGTTCAGTTTTATTATTAAGAATTTTAGAAGCACACATTTTCTAAAAGTCAGAAAGTAGACTTTGTAGAAGGATAATTATAAAAAGTGAGAGTTTGAGAGATAGGGGAAATATTATCCTGTTGTTTTTTCACCTTTCTAAAAGTCTTGAGGTCTTTCCTCCATTTTCACACATAGCCTGAATGTGTCAGTCCGCCTGGAGGTCTCAATCTCATGTCTCCTGATGTCTCTTTCAGTGGCCTATCACTAAAGCATCTGCTTTAACCTCCTTGCCCTCCCCTCTCATTGTGGCTTTATTTTTCCATTGAGCGGCTTGCTACCCACTACCACAAATTGTGACACAGAGGACAAGCAGAAGAAGGAGGAAGGAGTAGGAGGGAGCTTGATTTTGGTTGCTCAGGTTGAATGATAATAATATGATACTCTTATCGATCCCTGTAGGAAAATTCTCTTTCAGTTTGTCCCCTGCCACAAAAGGGTAATGTGTGTGCGCACAGAAGGAAAGGTACTGAGAGGAGAATAGGAGTGAACCTGAAAGAGTCGAGGTTAGTTGCGGTATTAATTTCTACTTTCAGTGCAAAATGTGTGTCCCCGGATAGAACACTGTCTGTCTGGCCGACCACGAATCAGGTTTCCCTCCCAATATCTCTCTCTCTCTCTCTTTCTCTCTCTCTCTCTCTCTCTCACACACACACACACACACCATTATCATTAAGGGGGGAAGCAAACTATTGTTGTTTATTTACTTGACAGTGCAGAACATGTGACAAAGGTGAAGGTGAAATTCCGTGTATATGCAAAAACACACACACAACAAAGATGCTCACAAGTCATTTTTTGCAAGTCAAGTGTCAAGTCTCTTTTGTCATTCAGTTCGCTTGCACTGTATCTCTCCTTTATCTATTAGCATACGGTATCAGCATTGATAAGTTGTTTGGTATATGATTCCTTTGTATGGACATACAGCTACAGTATAGACCATTGACTGTTTATAAAACATAGACCAAATATGAGGTCCTACTTAGGGAAGAAAGGCCTCACTTGTCTGTTGATGAAATAATATAGCTAACATTTTTTTATGTGTCTGGAAGCACAGGGTTCTGCGAGAAGAACTGGTTTTAATAATGTTGCAGGCTTTGCCAATCTTTTGAGAGGGTAGCTAAAAAATGGATATAGACCAAATGTGTGTGTGTGTGTGTGTGTGTGTGTGTGTGTGTATAACTGTACTGTATAGTTACACTGGGTCTTAAACTAATGAAAGATTATAATCTACTGTAAATTAACACACCCCTCTATCTTCACAAACCCATCGCAATAGTAAAAACCCTGTACATCCTGTTACATTATGTGGTCAACAATAAGCCTGTAACCTGAGTGTAGCCCACATTAAAAATGGACCTGGTCTTTCTTTCGGTATAACGATTAGCTATCAGATGGCAGTAGCAGAAAGTGAATAATAAATTTACCCAACCATATTTATAGTAATGGCAAAGCCTGCACTCAATGCAAACAAGTGGGGCAAGAAAACAAACACTCATCTTTCCAAAATATTCAGCAACTCCCTTAGTGACATAGCTAGTTGCAAGCTAATGTTAGATAGCTGATGCTGAGCCAAACATGTTTGCTAACGGTAACTTTAACATGACTGACTCACCTATCCAGTGTTTTCAGGTGCCTTATTGATGTGGTCGATCCATCATCCTTTATGTTGATACTAAAGACATTGCATTTAGCGAATATTTTGTTTGGTCCGTGTGTGAAGTTTTTATGGTCAAATGTTATGACACATGGTAAAGCAGCTGCTGCTGTGCTGCTCACCATGGTGGTGTTGCTGCAGTTTATAGTAATCTGTGGCTGCACACACCAGATGCAGAAGGTTAGGCATGATACTACGGGAGGGAATAATATTCAGCTTGTTATTTTTCTTAATTTAAAACATAAGGTAAATATTGTTCAGGAGCCTTAAATCTCAAGTCTGAATCAAGTCTCAAGTCTTTTGCGGATGAGTCTCAAGTCAAGTCTCAAGTCACTAAAGCCTCTTTTACACAGCCCTTTCAATGTGGGCATGTTGCGCCTCTGATATGCCCCACTGTCTGTGTAAATGTCAAGGAGGCGCAAAGTTGTTCCACCTCTGAGACGGCAGCGGAGGTAGTAACAGTGCCGAATCGACGTCTGTGTAAATGAGTGAGCCGGCGTGGCGGAACAACGAGACAGGGCTGTGATGTTTTGTTGACATGGTTGATGTGCGACCTCAACCGGGAGATTTAGATTTAAAAGCAGCTAGCAGCAGTTAGCAGCTAAGTCAAAGAAGAAGAAAAACAACCGAAAATCTTTACAAATTGTGGAGACAACGAGAGGTTCGGGAGCTACTTAGCCTCCGAGCAGGGCACGAGATCATCCGCCACATAACAGGGACGGTAAATGGTTGTTATTGCCATGTTTTTCCATTGTTTACAATGCACATTTAAAACGTCACACTAGACTCCAGCACTGATGTGTTACTCGTCACGCCTCTTTTAATTGTGGAATGCCGGCTTGCTGCTATCTAAAATCACACAGGGGAGCGGCGTTATGACGCTGTTGTGTTTTTCAGTGTAAATAAACAAAGGCGTCATAGAGAAGGGTCTTCATTGCGGCGATATTGTGCAATCTCTGCACAAAAAGGGCTTCTGTTTGCAATTTAAGCGAGTCCCTGTCTCTGACACACTCTCAGCAGGACCCTTGATCAAAACACAGTCGTCCTTTTTGATTCTTCTGCTGATAGGTTAACAGTAGGGGTTTTCACACCACTTTATCTGCAGTAATCTGTGTTTATGTCATGGTAATGTCACTGTAGCAGGCCAGGAATACTGTGGCATTTGCCCACGAGGATCGAAGGGAAATGCCAAGAGTTTATTTTAACTAGTGAAGACCATCTAACCACTCAAGATCTGCTTTCACAGCCATGAAAATCCAGCTTCCCTTCTACTGTATATCTTATTATTATATCTCTCCATCTCTCTGCAATATATACCATTGCATATTTCTGCAGAAGTGGTGAGTCTGTAGACATGCTACAAGAGCAGCAAATACCTGACAAACTGTTGTGTAATTTTCTTGTAGCAGTTGTTTGTTTAAGCAAAGTGCTTTTCTGGGATTTTTGCCAGTGCATCCCTTGTTTTCTCAGGAGATTATATTGTTCGAACTACACTTCCCTCTTGCCTGCTGACAGATTTCTCAATGTACAGTGATGCCGAGGAGGTGGTACAAATTGACAACTAATACAAACATTCATGCTACACACATTGTACAGTACATGCTTCATTTGATTCTGCTATATTAAGAGGTCTCAGCATATCAAAATGTCAGAGCCTGTTTTCTAAAAACGCTTTAATAGAAAAGTTCCTTACCAATCAAGGTGTACAGTATGAAACAGGTTGAAGCCAAATTTGCATACAGAGATACAAATACAAATGCATGTCGAAATTTGGTTTCATATTAGTTATGTTAAAACATGTAACCACTTTAGCTGCTACTTCATGTGTCAGTATGCTTTTGAAGCATACTTTTTAAAAAAAGTTTCTGTCCTTTAGGAACCAGTTTTAGTTGCTGCCTTACACTTAGCCTTTAACAACGCAAAAAATAGAAATATCACTAGACAAGACATTCAGTGGTGTGATTTGTGTTGATTGATCAATATTACTTTCCCACTATTTCAATGCAAAATTTCACCCAACACCTCCTCTGCCCGGCTGCCCTGAGAACTTTCTCTTGAAACAGTTTACTGTGCTGCCTCCACTTTCCTTCTCACACTGTTCTCACCCTGTTTTACAGAAGTGTTACACTGGTCTGTCAAAACCCTGCAACCCAACAGTTAGGTATAACAGGACAAATAGGAATTAGGTGACGATAAATGGCCCGGCCAGTAAAGCCTGACTCTCTTTTGACTGGAAATGTATTGTGTCACAAGCCATGGGAAAGCTGCTCTGTAACGTCACCCTCCATAAATGTTACGTAGTTACACGCTTGGTTTGTATACAAAAGCAGAGACCTACCTATACAGTAATCATCCCTGGCTGGCCAGTATGTGAGTTTCTCCACAATCTGTTGCTTACTGAGCCTAAATGATCCACACACACATTTGACTTTTCTGTTGATGACACAAACTATTATTCATCACTCACACAGAACACCTTGATGAACACTTACAAAGAGTGCTTAGGATGCACGTCAATAAGACAAGACAATAAAGCAGACAGAATATAAATCAATAGCTTTAGCCTTGCCATTATCTCTCAGCAGCACACTTAAGGCTTGACCCCAGTGAGAGGCTGCATCGGCACACTGCCGATTATCAGCCAATGCTGAATAATGTGGAAACTAACTATAGCTAAGCACTGATGAGGAATTAACATGTTTATACTAATGTGGGAAAGGCTGCTCCTTCTTATGCCATTCGCTGGTCTACATTGCAACGATTGCGGCATTAAAGATAAGTGATGATAAATTGAAAGGTGATGGGTTTAGTTGCTGATGCAGGACTGAGGGAATATAAACAGAAGCAACAAGAAATGATGAGGCTCCAGAGACAATATCGGGTTCAAGTCATCCATAATGCAGCTTAAATTATTTGTAGGAGTGATATGGCCAAGCTGAAATCCTCTACCAGGATGTTATCTTATATCTTCAGATTGATATACCAGTGTATTGTGATATTGTACATTTTATGGAAAATCTATTGAGAAACTGTCTGTCTGTTTCTGGCTAATCCAGCAAATAAAATACCTGGCAAATCAATGTACGTTATCATATTGATGCAAGAAATCGTGTAAAAATCCAATATTATCATAAATCAGCCCTTCTCATTGATTTGCAACATTGCCCACTATGGCCTAATATACCTGCACATGTTAAATGGAGAGCTAACTCGGGATTACCGTGACAGCAAAATCTCTGACAGTAGATAAATGAATATAGTCTCCTGGTATATGTATATTGTCAGACCGCACAACTCTATTTGTCAGTGGGGGATTTCTAAATTTAACTCACTTACTGAGCTTTTTAGATGTGAAAACAAAGTAGAAGTGCACATTCAAACTATTATAATTGTTACAATATAAGCTTGAAAACTATGTAAAAGTCTAATGAAAATGAAGCTGAATTTGGTGTGAGTAAAGACAGATCATCTTTGGTGCTTCTCCCTGCAGCCAGACTCATTGATGTGTTTAGGTGGAGCCTTAAACAGTGTCTGTATATCAGACTGTGTCTCACCAACTGGTTATTTTTATGGTATTAGATTTTATTCTCTGTCCACATGTTTGCAACATCACCCCATCGGGGGCACTTGATGTGTATGCATGGTTGTAGAAGCACACACAAATAAAACATCCTCAGGTTTTTCAGGATACCTTTGCCAAGAGCACCTTTACCTCTTACTTGCTGTTTGCTTGTTGCAAACTCTGCTCTGTCTTTCTGTCTCCCAGTCTTCTTCTGCTCTCTCTGCTTGTTGCCTTTGTTTCTAGATCCTGGGATAGCCCAGGTCTTTATGTCTTTCTCCTCTTGTCCCTGCCTGTCTGCGCCCGCATGCAAGGCCCATCTTAAGTGCTGTTAAGATCATTTTAATTTACAACGACACTCGCTATAAACATGTGAGGAAGCAGCACCATGGAGACGGAGCTCAAACAAAAATACAATGTAGGACAGTATTTATAAGGTCTGCATGGCCTGCTGAAAGTGCTTTGCAATGTGTGTGTGTGTGTGCAGATAGATAGATAGGTAGATAGATAGATAGATAGATAGATAGATAGATAGATAGATAGATAGATAGATAGATAGATA
>JBBPCS010000037.1:1436340-1460046 GCA_037974645.1 Hollardia meadi
CACACACACACACACACACACACACACACACACACACACACACACACACACACACACACACACACACACACATGCAGCGTCTTAGCGAGCTTCATGATTGATGTCTTAAACACAGTATTTTGCAGCAGGCCTTAGTGCTGAGACTTCATTTTGTAGAGATGCCTGTGGTTTATCAGCGCTTGGCTTCCTGAATAATAGTGAACGGTGTTCTGTTAATGTACGGAGGGATACGTAGGGGAGCAGGAGGAAAAGAAAGAGAGAGGGAGGAGATGGAAAAACAAGGCCTGATATCTTTCTGTGCTCCCTCTACTGCGACTCTTCATGCGCAAATCCAATAATGCACAAAACACAGAATTTCTGCATATTTGCAGTCTTGAATGAAGCTCCTATTTTATTAAATAAGTGGACATACTTACTATTTAGAACCAATTTATCTTTAGTCTTCAGTTTTTGTAGTGTTTCGGTTGTATTACTTAATGAATACACACCGTAGCTTGTGAGTTTTGTTCGCTTATTGCAGGCTGGTAGTCTAATCTGGCAAAGAATTCAGACGTGGCCCCTAGGATTGGTGTCAGCATAACAGTCATTTTTAAGTCACAGATAAAACCCTGCCATCGGAGACTATCAGGGATCCACCTTTGCTGAATTGCAAAAATATTTGGATGAGCTATGCAAGCATTTTGGGGCACAGATGATACTTGCTGTCCCTCCAGTCGATGCTGTGTTTTTACATCTCAATTTTCTAACATTAGGAAGGGATAATATCTTTCAGTGACCTGTGCCAGCTGTACTGTACCGCTGCCAGTGGCTGTAGCTGGAAGTTTTCTGGGGGGGTGTGGGGGCCACTGTGAAACCTTACTATGTGTTATAAAAGCCGTTTCATCGGCTGAGAAAGAGAGTCAGCATTTTGAAGAAACCCTTGGAGGATCCAAATCAAAAGCCCCTGCCCCTGTTTCCCCAACCTTTTCTTTTACCCACACCTGAGACCCGCCCTGGCAAAAAAAAATCTGCATCTACCTGCAAAATAAGAAAAGACTTCCTGCAAAAATACCCCAAATGCAGGAGTCATCAAGAAACAGAGTGCTGCATGAGGGGGAAGAGTGCGCTGACGGCTGCTCCACCGCCAGCTGTAGACCACCACTCCTCCTCCTCCTCTCGCTCCTCCTCTCCTTCCCCCTCAAACCTTCCCTTCTTCTTTGTTGCAGCACCGGTCACTACACAAAAACCGTGCGCTGGATATGGCTGCTGTAAATGCAAGCGCTGCAGACCTCAACAAAGGTTACAGTGGTTATTTCAGGAACTGACCCCTCTCTCAAGTTCAGATTTCACTCGGCCCTGCTTAGCCCATGTGTGTTTGTAGTTGTGTTAGTGTGCATGTACTTCTCACCATTAGTGTGTGTTTGCATTTGTGGCATTCTATTTTTGTTTTGACACACGTGTGTCTGTGTGACGTTTTCTCAGAACAGCTGAGTGTTTCTGATCTTCTGCTTCCCAGACCTTTGATGTGATTTCTTTTCTTCCCCCTTTGAAGGCTCGTGGGAGTATTATAGTGGACGTAAGTCGTCTGGTTGAGCGAGATAGGATAGAAAAAAAAACTGATCTTCTTGATCTCTCCATCTTTCCCAACTTGACATGTAGTGCAAGGCTGAGATGACAGCTTGAGTGTGTATTTTTTTGTCTTGCTTACATTTAGTGTTTACACACCTTCAGCGGAGCCAGCATCTCTGAGTTGCCTATCACGTAAGTGCTAAGAAGGGAATTCAATGACCCATTCAACAGAGAAAACCAGGCGTACATATACAGTACGTACACACACACTCTTAAACTTTCCTCCCTTCCCATTATAACTTGCACATCCTCCACTCGCCCCAGCATTACGTCCAACCCGACTGACTCTGGCAGAGGATGTTGTCAGCGATGTGTTCCCTGGGTGCAGTAGTGCTGGGTCAACATTCCTCGGTGTGCTTCCCCCACACAGGGACGTGGGTGGTGACGATGAACTATGTGCGCTGGGACTGGGAGCAGCTGTGGTTCACCAGTGGCACCAACATGGCTGTCACACTGAGAAAAGAGCAGGAACAGGGGAAAGCTCCGATAGAAGTGTGTTACCCATTACTATCTGCGGATTTGCTGAAACAGCAAGTACTCATGAGCAAATGTCTCTGGGAGATGTTGTCATCATCCCAATATATCCACATGGTTTAGTCGGGCGGGTGACACCGCGTTCTTTATGGGGCTGTTTGTGAATGATAAGGTCACTCTGACTGTAATTAATCATGTTATTCTCAGGGTCTCCCACATAATTTGATAGCTGTACTGCCCCTGCATTTTTCCAAAAGGTTTACTGTTTGCCCATATACGTGGATGTGCTGTGTGAGGCTCTTTAAAAGGTTCTCAGAGGACTGATAACAGTGAGCCTGTTTGTGTATTTGTGTAGGATCCTGAAGTTCCTAGTGGCCAAGAGGAAGTTTAAGGAGACGCTGCGTCCGTATGATGTGAAGGACGTCATAGAGCAGTATTCTGCTGGACACCTGGATATGCTGGGCCGTATCAAGAGCCTGCAGATGCGGTAGGTGTCAAGAGCGGAACCACTACTGCTCTGTTGCTTGAAAACTCTCTAAGCGAGAGGTTCAGGTTCCTTTGTGGGATCTTGCCATGATTAAATTTCCCCCTGTTATAGGAAGGGTTGACATTTTGGGGAAATACAGTTATTTGCTTTCTTGCCAAGAGTTAGATGAGAACATCAACACCACTTTCATGTCTGCATGGTAAATATGAAGCTACTGCCAGCAGCTTGTTAGCTTAGCTTAGCATCAAAACTGATGAAACAGCTAGCCTGGCTCTGTCTAAAGGTAAAAACATCCACCCACCAGCGCCTTTGAAGCTCATTCATGAACATGTTATATCTCATTTGTTTAATCCAAGCTTAGGTCAAATCAATTTTTAAGTATTAAGTTAAGTTTTTACGTTTTAAAAACTTAGATCATCTAAGTCTTCATTGTCTACCTGTTTGTGTAAAAGGGTGGACCAGATAATTGGGCGAGGAGCCGCCCAGCCCGATAAGAAGGTGCGCCCTGAAAAGGGAGAAAAGACACCACCAGAACTGGACTCACTGGATGAGCTAAGCATGATGGGACGTGTAGTCAAGGTGGAGAAACAGGTAACAGAGGAGAGGAGTTTGATTAAGTAGTATTTGCGGGGCTGTGTTTTCTGTATACTAAGCATGCAAATCAGGTACAAAACCTCAGTGGATTGCTTTCATTCACTCTTCCATCAGTCTTTCTTCCTAAGAGAATATGACAGCTAAATGCTAAGACTCATGGCATTTCTTGTTTTTGAATGCTCATAAATGTTACTACCCATTTGTTTGTTTAGGTACAGTCTATAGAGAGCAAGCTGGACCTCCTGCTCAACTTCTACTCCCAGTGCCTAAAGAAAGGCTCATCCAACTTCACGCTGTCCACGCTGCTGGACCCAGACCTGACATCTGACTACCACAGCCCCACGGACCAAAGAGACCTCTTCCCCTCCGCTACCACACTCAACATCTCCATGTCTGAGAGCAGCAACTTGGAATGACAGTCAGCTGAGCAGTCCTGGGGCTTTTCGAGCACAGACACAAACCCTTTACAGTACGTCTTCCTGCGGCCGAGCAGCCCGACCATAATGTCTTTTTACTCCTCCATCTCAAATCTGCAGCCTCACCTCTTCTTCCTGAAGTGAATGTGTTTCCAGAGGCCACCAGATGGCTCCACCTGATGAGGAGCCTCAGCCAAAGCTGCTCAGCGCACACACGCCTCTCAACCCACTAGGCGAGGAAGGAGATGAAGAGAGGACACGTGAACAACTACTTGACTACTGAACCATTTTCACCCACTCACCTCATGCTATATATCTATGCTTACTTTAAAGCTTCAACTGTGGATAATCTGACTTTAAGCTTTGGGTTTTTAATACATCTTTGGGGAAATGCTGTCCCCAGCATCATTTCATTTTTTGTTGCTTGAATCAACTGACTGAGAGTTTGCTGACTCAGTTGACAGACAGTGCTGCAAGTGCCATGCCATGTCATCTGCTCAGTTCCTTAGCTATGGCGTCACAGTTCTTGATACTGTGATGGATTTAAAGGGTCCCACACCACCAGACGAACGAATAAGCACTGAAGGAGCCGTCGACACAGAAATAATCTGCTCCCTCGGAGTGGCCAGGCTGACAGCCGCCTCACCAAAGCACCAAACCTCCACGGTACACCTTCCCACCCAAACAGGGCAGTTTTAAACGTATAGATCATGCTTTAATTGCCCAAACAGAGATGGGAGAATATGTTCCAGTGACTGATATGTACTGGTACATTGTTGTTTTCATCTTCATTCCCTCTCTCAGAAGTCTCCAACAAGCCCACTTGCAAAAAAACACAAAAACCTTTATTCCCTTAATTCCCTGATTGGCTGGTATTCAGGTGATTAATGTTGCTACTTATTGAGGATTTTATAGAGACAATATGTCCTTTCTTTGGTCCAAAATCCCTTCTTTGCAGTGTTTCAAAGGCTACTGTAGCTCCTTGAGCATTTCATTAAACTAACTTTTGTGTTATTACCATGCCCTTTAAACCTCTGTGTCTTGCAGCCCATCCCGACAGACATCCATGTTTCTCTGATCCTGAGTCAGAATTTAGACATTTATGTCACATCGTCTGCACTGCTTGTCATCACTCACATCCAGCCTCAGGTCAGGCAGCCAGTAACACGGGTGGGGGGGATGTTCTCACCCTTACAGGGATCAGAAGCTCTTGCAGTCAGCAGCTGTGGAGATGGTGTTGAGACTTTTTGGCCAGTTTTAAACAATGCAAGGCATCCATTATCCACATGAACGCATCTGTCTTAGGAAATGGTTCCAGCCTTACAGCTTCACGACAAAGACACAGTGTGCAGGTTTGAGCTTCAGTCGGCACCCATAGGTGTTAACTGACTGTCATTGCCGGTCCACTTTACTCTCTGCTGTCTTTTCTGCTTCTTTATTGGACATGATTGATGCACAAAACGTGCATGTGGACAAAACTGGAGAGTGCACAAATGCATACACACACACACACACACACACACACACACACATACACACACACACTGAAAGCAATTCCTTTACTTAAATACTTTGGCACTTGATAACTATGACACATTTTTGTCTTTTACAATTTTCTCTTTTTGTTTTGATTTCTTTACTGTAATGATGTTCATGCACTCAAGTTTGTGTAACCGATCATGGCAAATTTATGTTTTTTTAAAAATGATTTTGGTTGTTAAAGTGAATGTAGGATTTAAGTTAATATATTTAATTCAGTGAGATATAATCTTTAAGTAAATGTAGCATTTTTTTTGTCAATCATGGATGACACAACTGTAACTCCACACTCACGACTGGCAGAGCTCATACCTATATTTTTTTTAATGCCATCAGATAATTGCTGCCAGCTTCCATTAAGAAAACATTCACCATACTGTATTTGGCCAGCGAAAACAATTTGTCTGTCCCTGCAAGTGATTCATTTATTTGGTCCGGTCAAGACAGTTGTCTCAGGTGCTCCACTTTTCCATTCAAGCCAAGCCTAGATTTCAAACAGTGAATGTACTTTATTGCTCGGTCTATTTAGATCTCTTCATGATCTAATGCTCTTGCTGCTGTGGGGAATAAAATGGCACTTCAAAGCTTGCTGTTGGCATCATACAATTTTTGCATTCATTTCATAGAGAAATGCTAGGTAGCTTTATTCTTTGGCCTGAATTATTGCAGAGGTGCCTACTTGTTAGAGCCATTATTAGAATGAACACTTCATAGTCACCTGGAATGTTGAGCTTCATAAAAAGAAAATGTATGTGAAACCACTGTATTGCATGTTGTTGTTAGTGGTGGCTCCAGTGTTAGAAGAAAAACAAACTTAAGGATGTCTCTTGTAAAGTCTTGAGACAAGACATGAAAGGAAATGACCTGTGCCTTCTATGTCCTCGTTCTGTAATGATATGGTTCTGTCTCAAACTTAAAATATTAATGCTGCTTTGAAGAGAACATGTGTTTCAAAGGGGTGTCACATGAGGATAGTCATGCTCTTGTCATCTAATTAAAGAAACACCATCAAAACTAATGCTGCGACATGTACGTTTAAGGTTTAGGGTGCTGCAACCTTTGATATTTTCCAAGAATATTACTGTATTTTTAGCATATCATTGTAACTCTTACCAGGACCTTCTCACATCCACACCCTTACTGTATTTTAACACCAGTCAGACCTGAAAGGCTGGAGGCATGGGCATTTGTATCATTACAGGAAACCCTGTAGGCATGTGTCCTTTCATAAGCATGTCACATAGAGAAATATGGCTTCCACACAACTACCTCTGAGGCCACTAGGGGGCGCTAGTCTAGAAAAAACGAGTATGAGAAACATTAAGTGGTTGTGTAATTGACTGAATGCTATGCATGACTCAGTGTGCATGTTCTCTTTTTCACTCTGTTCTTCTTCCTGGCCCGAACATCCATCATTCACTGACTTGCTGCCATTTGACATTCCAGCTCGTTGCCCTTTAACAGCTCTCTTAGTTATTGGAACTGTTGTTAAAATGAAACACAAACCGATCAAAGCAATAAGCAAAATGCTAAGCCTACAAAGTCTTCCACTTCCAATTGATGTAGTTACTAGTTGGCGAACTATGACGCTTATTTTGTTTTCTAATAGCACACCTCTATTTGACCTTTAAAAGAGATACGAAAATGTGTATCTGCTGAGGATAAAAAATTAGCTCACTTGACTAACTTAATAATTTATTTGTTTCAATAAAGCTCTTTGGACTGTATGTTTACTTTGGTCTCTTTTATTGTCTAAACGATTCCAGTCAATACTGTGTAATGTTTGATATTTACAGAATCATAGGCTTCTGTTGCAGGAGTCGAAGTCGGGTGGCAAAATTCAAAATATTTGGACTATCCCAAATAATTTGTAAAATCATAAGATGAAAAGGATGTGGTAGAAGTAAACTCAAACTTTATTTAAAAGGGACAAACAAAATTATGATCTTATCATATTTAGCTGAGCAGGATGTTACCTGTAGATATTATTAGTAGGAGAGCCAACAAAAGGCTCAACATGACCTATAAAGGCAGGCACAGAATCACTTTTAAGGCTGTTTGAAAACATTTATTAGCATATTTTACCAGAAAAAATGTTTTATTCCTTTTCCTTTGTAAGTTAAACTATGTGCACTGCAACTGCCTTCAGGCGTATTCTTCATTTGAATGATTTTTAATTATATTTCATCCAAACAGTAAAGGAGGAAAACTGACTTACTGCAGGGTAAACTCATTCTTTAAACTCCCAGTCTGAGTTCATGTGTTTGTGCAAACACGTGAGTCTGACAAGATCTACAGAAAAAAAATCCAGTCCATCTCTGTCACAAAGTGAAGTTTCCGACACCATAGCAGTGGTTGAGCAAAGTCACGTGTCGTTTGAAGGGGTCAACAATCAAATAGGCAAATGTCTGCTCCTCCTCTGGTCTTCCAGGGTAACATCGCCCAGACTCATCCTACAGAGGATAAATAATATGATGTGTGTAAATTCAAGTAAGAACTTGCGATTGCAATCCCTTTAAATGGATCATCCACAAAACATTAAAGCCATGATGATTCCTAAAGGTGTGGTGGTGCCGCTAGACAGGTAGACGTAATGATAGACTGGTATTGACCATAACCGTGATACTAAACAAAGAAATAATGATATTGTGTTAATAATACACACAATAATATTGTGTAAGTAATTCAGTGCAGATGTTGGGCCTTGTGGATCTTTTGTTTATCAGTTCATCTGGTTGCCTTTTCACTATTCATTAGGTGCAACTGTTCTTTTTGTGCACTCTTGTATGGTTACTGACGCTCTCACCACGTGCATACACTCGTACTTTGATTGTAATTTATTTGCCAGAGAAGAGACAAAACCTACAATAAACAAAGTTAAAGATGAATTTGACTACTATAGATATTGTGATGTCATTATTGTGAATTCACTTGGCCACGATAAGTGTGTATTGAAAATCAGCCCTAGATGCCACACTGTTTAAAGGTGTCAGTTCAACTACGAGAGGTAAACATTATGTTGACCAACTAACACTGGTTGTAAACTTTATCAATATAAGTACAGATGTTAAAAACATGAATATTTACATTAATTGTATATCAGGTATGCTATAATGACTTTGAATCATAAGACACAATCCAGTTAAATGTTTTCTCAAATGACTCCTCTCAATGAAACATACATGCAACATTTAAACTTGTATGCATTTAAACAACCACACATTCACTTACATAGGCGCAGACTTTGAGAACTGTGGAGACAACACTGATCTTCTTCGTCTCTGGGTCCTTTTGAACACTACATTTTAAAGGGTAGAATTACAATGTCATTATTCGATCGTGACGTATCTAATAATGGAGATGTAGGTAATCCTGATCAATAATTGTTTATCTTGTTCCGACGGCATAGATTTAAGTAGACAGCAAAGAGGGTCAGATTCCATCCACCTGATTAGGTCTTTGTAGATTTGCTTTGTGGTGCTGATGTAAGGATCAATGGTGTCTTCGTACTGACAGAGCTCTCCTCCTAAACATAGGTGCTTGAAGAGGCGAAACAGAAACTCTCCCCGCTCTTCCCTCCCAACCACGTAATAGTGCTCGGAGTCCTCTTCCTGCAACATCTGGAGGAACAGAGGAAGACTTGGACTGACTCCATGTCCAGAAATAGGTAGATAGAGACAGACAGACAGGTGGATGAGAACAGACAGTGACCTGTCTGAGTTCATCATAGTCAGGGTAGACATCATGAAAGCATTTGACTACATGTCCAGAGGGCCTCAGGATCCCACAAGAGTAGATTGGGTCAAACAGCTCCATGGAAACTTTAGTGCATGGCACAGGCTCCACATCGACAGACACCACTGGCTTGTCTACAATGAACACACACACAGACAGAAGTAAAAAACATTCCACTGAGATTTGACTGCCAATATTGTCGAGCAGATGAGATGAATTTCCTACTATGAAAGGCTTTCTGGAGGACATGACATACCAAGAGGCCCCGAGGCCCCGACCTTCAACTTTCTGGACAGACTGGAAACCACATCAGGATCTCTGAAGAAGCACTGCACATACAGAGTGACACCAGGAGCATTTCAAATATGATTAAAAACACGAAGACGCTTTATCAAAACAGACAACCAGTAATTGTTGTTTTTCATGAGATTGATGAGCTTTATTACAGAAGAGGATCAGGGCCACATGTGAAAAGTTTATTTGAGTATGGGCCACAGTATGATTTTTTTTTCCTCAGACTTTTTGACTTTCTTCTCAGAATTCTGACTTTAATCTCAGAATTTTGACTTTTGAATTTTAAGAAAAAAATTCTGTTTCTCAGAATTGTGAGAAAAAAAATCTGAGAAAAAAAGTCAGAATTCAAATACATTTTTCACATGTGGCCCTAATCCTCTTCCATACTTTATCACATTCTAAATTCTCTTTAAAAAAATATTAACTACACCTGCTTTTAAAATGTAAGAACCACGGTAAAACACGTCAATCACACTGACACTGAAAATTAAGTATCACTAATCACTAATTAATCACTAATTAAGTATCACGGTTTTCTATACTCTGTCCTTTTTAGTCAGTGGCTCTAATGAAATTTAGGACTGAGTAATAACCTAAGTTATTACGGTGGGTCTTACCAGTGCAAACTTTTCACTGTTGTAAGGGCGGAAGGTCTGGTCAAAGCTATAAGACTGAGCTGAAATCCTCCCCAGCATGGACCTTAAATTAACACACACATCCATTAAACGAGGAGCTAACGTACACCGCTAATAAGCACGACTGAGAGATGAAAATAGCTTTTAGGTTAGCCAAACTTCTTACGTTACCATTTCATGAACAGTGCTAAAGTGTTTTTGTCTTCTAGGAAGGAGGGCTTCTTGGAGGGAAGAGGACTAAAAGAAAAACTTTGCTCAAACTCGCATTTCTCCCCTGCCATTTTTAAAAACTTTTTCTTCGACTGTTGTTTGCCTTAAAAAAAACGAGGGTTCGCTCGTGTTCACAAACGAGTCACAGACTTGTAGGCGTTTACAGGCCAATCAGCGGCGGAGGTGCTCACCATCAACCAATGAGCGTCCGGTCTGGACGGTTTGTTCCGGTTACACCGAATAATGACGGAGTTGTTCATCTTAGTTTCTCACCCATCTTAGAAGATTCGTTTACTTGTTTCCTTGACAACGGAGGATGGTAACGTCCGTGTAAGTGGCTAAAACACTGTTTTTAAAAAGCTAGCGTTGATATAATCGACTTCATTTGACTTCCACTTTAATTTCGCTTAATATAAGTTGTTTTTTCGTCCCCGGAAGTCTCTTTATTTAACTCACTGTCAGGAAATGTATCGCATTCCCTCCACACGAACCTACAGGACAGGCGACGATGTCTTCACAGCCACCAGAGAGCAACCGCGTCACGCTCTACTAGCTCACTCCTTTTGCTGGATGTAGGATGCACTCGCTGTTTTATATCATTTATATGTTTCTTATTATTCACCCTTCCACCTCAGTGCCCCTGCATTACCGTCTCCATGAATATCCTATTCAGCTCTTGGCCTCCCTTTTTCTAACCTTTTCTTCTCTTTCATACAGGAGGATTTGTGTCAGATTGTGTAAAAAAAAAAAAAAAACTCCACCTTGGAAGCAGCAGTTTACAAAACTCGGTCCACTTACTAACTTTTGGATGAGATACAGTCAGAAGCACCAACATGGATGAAACGTCCTACTGTAGATATGCTCAGACAAGTTTGAACAATTCCATCACAACACAAAAGCAAACTAAATTTTGCTGCTGATGAAGACCTTGTGATACAGTCAAAAGCATAAAACCAAGAGTTGATCTTATATTTTGTTTAAAGAAAATGTGCTCTCATGAATGATTTCTATATCCATCCTCTCACGCCTTCTTACATCTCTTACATCAACTCTCTGTCTATAAATATGATGATGATGTCTTGGTTTTGAAATGTACAGTATTTGTGCACCTCTTTGTAAAGCCCTGAGGTGAAGCACAGATGTATCTCTATATATTATGACCGACCCCTCCCTTTAGGCTACATTTACCTCAGATGACTAAATGTTCTCTTGTAAATTTTGTTCAATCTGGCAGGAACACCTGAGCATCAGGGGGAAGAAAGGGCAACGTCCCTTTTACCATCAACCTTGTTACTTTTATAGTTGTTTTTTTTGACATCATGTCGAAATGGCACTGAAGCCTCTGAAGCCTCTCACCAGTTATGGACAATGGGCTCCATATGTCTCTGTGCTCCTACATGTTTACACTTGTACAATCTAACTCCCTACAGATTGCTACAAATGTTTTTGATTCATCCTGGCTCAAATTCTCATTTCATTCCCAACATTCCAGGATGGCCGATAATGTGGGATCCTTTTGATCAAACATTCCAGCATGTAGGGCGGCCAGACCCGGATATCCCCATGAAAAGAGCCAAGAATATCGGGAGTAGAGACACCCTAAAGTCATGATAATGTAACCAATGTTGTGTTGTCTCTTTAATTTCATTGCCTTTGGTCTGAAAAATGCATGAATGCATCAGCAAACATCAGTGATACATGTGATTCTGTGATATAACTAAGATATGTGTGATAAGTGATATGGTCAGATTCTATTTAAGAACATTCTGTAATATCAAAACATAGAATATTGTATTGGTTTTTGTCTTTGACCTTTCGGAATAAACCTGTAATAAGTTTATAAAGAATCTCATCTCAGCTGATGACATGAGTGATGAGATGGTGAAGAAAGACAAGAAACTATTAGGGGACACGGGTCACTGAGTCACAGACGTCAACATCTTCAAGAGTAAATCTAGTCATGTTAATTCATGCTTGTGATTGAGGATGTCTCCTTCATACCCAATCATGATACTCTCACCTGTTACCAATGAACCTGTTTACCTGTGGAATGTTCCAATCAGGTGTTTCTGAGCATTCCACAACTTTCCCAGTGCTTTGTCGCCCCTGTTCCCAACTTCTTTGAAACATGTTGGTGGCATCAAATTCAGACTAAGCATATATTTACCAAAATCAGTGTTGATAAAATATATTATGAAGTATATGTCAAATTAGCAAATTACCACTCTCTGTTTTATTTATGTTTTACACAGTGTTTTTGGAATCAGGCTTGTATGATGTAAGACTAATAACCAATGTGTAAACCCATTAGCAATTTATTATTAGACAATCCTCAAAAGACTGATGATAATTGGGGTAATAAACTGAATTGCATTTAAACTTTATATTCTCATCCTAAAAACAGCATAATTTAGCGTGTCTAGACGGTGACAAGCCTAAGGATGCAGAGGATGCGTGATGGGCCAAAAGATGGGGCCAAATCCAGCTGCCATAGCCTAGAGAAGGTAATGACGGAGAGAGAGAAAATTGTGTGAAATTAATGTTTTGATACTGTACAGCCAGGGTATAACTTGACATAAATGAGTGAAGTCATTAAAACAAAAGTTTGATTCCCATTGTCTGCTGATTGCAGTGCAATATATGTAATTGCACTTGATTCCTGCTCATTAGAGCTATCTGGATCAAACCATGGCAGGCAGGCAGGCAAGGCAGGTGGGAAGATGTAAGAGCAGAGGAATGTTTGGATTGCTGTCTGTGATCATGTGTTTCCATGCCAGATAGATAGATTCACAAACATTTTGTTAAATGTCAACTGCATGAAGGCTGCAGCAGCTTGTTTCTGTCTAAATGTACTCAATGGAAAAGGTAGAGAAAGACGTGTATGCAGCTGATGAACTCATATCTTCTGTATCTTCCTTTAAGGAATCTGGGGACGTTGGGGAGCCGATTACAGGCCCCTTTCTATAATTGTTGCACTGAACATATTAGAATTTTACTATTTTTATTCCAACAAGAGGGAAAAAACATGAATGATTAAGTATATCCACATCACATTTGTGAAGACTTTCTTTTGTTTTCTTTCTAGATTTGTGTTAACGTATAACTTCCTGGTTATGGTCCTAAACTTAAAAATAAAACAGGCAACCAAATTTACAACCGATTAACTTCGTATTAATTATTCAGCATCCAATAAAACATAATATGACTCAAACTTTAAAAAAGCAGCCATTTGTTTCCACATGGAGAGGATAATAAATGAAGAGGTACGTTGAAAAAGGACATGAGCAAAGCTGCTGACGCTGTTAAAAGCTCCAAATTCAAGATTCGCTATCGTCAGCTGAAACCTCTTTTCTTTCTTCTTTTTTTTCTTTTTTAAAATCTCTGCTTCACTCCACTCGTCCGAGAACAAGAGGTTATGGTCCCAGATGTTGGCTATCCGTACTCACCTGTGCTTCAGCAGGATGAACGTGCAGGGTTTGCATTAACAGTGAGATAATGGACAGAGAGACAGACAGAAAGACATATTGATTGATATTATTACAATATTTAGGTGAACCAACTGGTTGAGAAGGCCTCAGTGTCAGTGGTGTGACTCCCGGCTTGTAAGTGCTACTCAGCTGATCATGTATCTGGACTCTGTCAGTGCAGGATGTGTTATGTCACTCAAACAATTAGGAGGCTCCAGTTTGCCACAGCCCCACCCACAGAGGCCTCTGGGTGGACCGTTTCAAGCCATGTCCAAGCCATGATCACTATCGTCAATGTCATGGAGTCAACCTTTAGCATTTGCTGTGGTTTCTTCCCCTTATCTTCTTGCCTCATCATCCTATGTCACTTTAAATATAGCAGAAACAAAAAACATGCAGCCACTTTCGTACAAGTTGTTTCTTAACTTTCTCAAAGCTTAAAAGCCCTCCGAGTCATCTGCTTCTTTTCTCCTACACCTCTAAAGATAAAAAAGGTAACAATTGTCGCTGAGTATCAGGAGGAACGCAACAACACGAGTTTCACAGAATGTGAAAATGCTGGAACGCTGGAAAAATCCTGCTGGGGTATTTTAATAAAGAATGACTCAGTCTTTGAAACGTTTCCTAATGATGTCATAGGTAAAGTGAACTTTGTCACTGAGCTTTTTTTTATTCTTTCCAGGGTCAAACAGTACAAACTGTGAGTCCCAAAGGAAGCTTGGTTATTCTCAGTAACTCTGCACTGTGCTCCTGGGTTTGTATGGTATATTGTGATGCTGGAGAATGGATCATGTCAAAAAAATTAAATACAGCAGACTAGACCAAAGGACATTTGGCTTATCTCTGTTAATTCAACAATTTATTTGGTGATGCCAACCCACAGTAAAAAAAACCCATCTGCGTTTACAGGATTACATGGAAAAAGTACAGATTACATCTAGTGAGTAAATTCACCTACTTCTTAAGGCAAATAAATCTTTAAAATTTGGAATTTTCTGAAAACGCATTATATTAAAGCTGAAAACAGGACTGTTTTCTTTACTTATGAAAAGGAGATACATTGTTTTCATAATGTTTCACCATAATGTGGTTAAGCACTATGTTGCTCTATTTTAAAAGAAGGCACTATATAAATAAATAGGTGGTTTCACAAGAAAAAAAGAAAAAATGAGAGAAAAAGTTTAAAAAAGAAAAAATTTGTATGACAGATAAGTACTTTTTCTGTCCTATCCCTCTAATCATCTAGTGACCCCTCAGATTTATCTCAGGACCTTGCAGGAGGTTCTGAACAGGTTGAGACTCTTTTTATGTAGTGCTATAGTGTGTGCATGTAGACAAATACAGGAAGCAGACAAAACAAGAAATGGGAACATCAGAAATCAGTGCTAACTTGTTTTGTCTTCCTCTGAGAACACTCTTTTTATTTCCCTTCTCCCTGTGTGATTGTGTATCTAAGATATTCTGGGAATCCTCGAGGAGCCATGTAGGGACACGCCGAGGAGGAGGAAGTATGAGGAGGGGGAGAAGAGACATGAAGGATGGAGAAGGTAAGACCCTGAGTGATGTGGCTGCCCCTTCGTGATAATATCTGTGGGACTGTCTGCTCTGCATGCTGTGCCTCTATAACCTAATGCTGCAAGCAACTTAACGTGAAACGTATTGATGGACAGCAGGTGCTGTCATAATTATGATGGTCTGAGGGGATCCGTGTTGATGGTTTTACAGGATTAGTGTTATGGTTTAAGAGGTTTCAGCTCTACAAAGGTCGAAGGTCAGGACCATTACATGTTGTGGCTGATACATGGGTTTGGACTAATAGCTTTTTTCTTGTCATGCATAGGTTTAAAAGGGTAGGGTATAAAATATATTACATATTTTTTTGTCACCAGTGCTCTTCTCATTGAACACCAACTTATCATAGAGATTTTATGTATAGTCAATAATACTGTTGACTCATCAGAAACCACTAAGATCATAACAAGGTCATAAATGCTGGTAGGTGGATGATAATGAGGAACTATCCCATAATTTCTGGAAATAAAGCAGCATAAATAGAATAACATCTGCAATTCCCAAACTATTTGAATGGGTACAGAAGGTAATGAACACAATTATTTTAAATGGTTTCAAAAAGAAGTCAGATTGTATGTAAGCATATGAGAAAATGACCTTCCTTCTCACTGGATTTATTACCTCAGTTTCCTAATTAGTTTATGGTCTCAGTTGCTAATTTCTAGTCTGCTTCAATACAGCATGGAGTTCGCTTTGTGAATTATGGTTCCACTTAAAGTAAAATAGATGATAAAGCAGGGAATGCTTTAGGGGCGTGGCTACTTTGTGATTGAAAAGTCACTACCACAGCATGTCTTTGGGTTCTCAGTCAGACCCAATCAGGATATCCTCCCCAGCTCCACCCTCTCATCCAAATATGATCACTTGTGGCTACAATATACAAAGATGGCGATGGTTGTTAGGCCAAACCCGAAGCTTCAAAACGGTATAGCCCACAAACCTGTAATATGGGAAACAGCACAGTGGGTTTACACTTGGTCCAAACATCCATGGTACATGAGTAAAGTGACGCTGTGTTTGGTGACCTATGAGGGGTCATAAATTGTCCATTCATTATATAGGTTGGTGGTTTATCAAATTGTCCTTGAGCAAAAACCCCAAGTTGTTGTAGATGACGAAGGTTTTGAATGTGTGTATGTGTGTGGGAAAGATATTTAAACACTTTGGACAAAAGTATCTGCTGAATAGAAGCAGAGATGGATGATAAAGTGCTCTCGTTTGTTAACATGAGACTGTTAACAGATTCCATTTCAAAACATGGGACGCAAGTGAATTTTAGATTAAGTGCATCTCGTATTAGCAACATTTTCCATTTATATCGTTTGGGCACCAAATCAATGACTCTGTCTTGACATTTACGAGACAACCTCTCACACTCTGCTCGTCCAGCCCCTTGACATTTCTGTTTAACCCATTTCTGCCCTGGCACATGATGCTGGATGTTCCACAGGCGCCCGGGAATCTCAAGTGTTTGCCAGCCTGTTGTAGCCTCTGACAAAGACAATTTTATAGACTATACAGACTGGCACACAACAAAGGGTAAAGCTGACACAGTCTCTGCCTGCTGCGTCTGTGCACACACATGCACACTGTGTGTTTGTATTCTTATTTAATGCACTCCAACCCACTTCCTGCAGCCATTGAAACCCTCAACTCTCCCATTGTGTCCAAAACTTGCTATTCTCCCATTCCCGAGACAGGAGTGGGGGAAAGAGGAGGAGTGATGAAGCAGAAATCAAATTACCAGTGAATCTCTTATATTGGCCTAAAATAACACTCCGAAAGTCCTTTTAAAGGTTTTAATTTACTTGCATAAACAAACAAATCAAGTTGTTCCAACTATGAGATGTTTCTTCAGTCTCGAATCCCTGTGGAGTTTAGTGGATTGCTTGTGTAACAGTTGTGTGAGTTGGATATGATGAACAGATGATAAACAGAGGAGAGGCGAGGATGCTGATGCTGCCGCCCCCTGAGCCTCACCACTGGCCCTCTGAGCTCCAGTCTGCTCCAAATAAAACAAAAGTCCATTTCCACTTTGTTTGTGTAAAACCTGTAAGAGTCATGCTGTAACGAGTAAAGCTGCTTTTCACTTGATGGGACAGTATTACCAAGATAAAGTGCATTGTTATAAGGTGACTCAGCTCTTTAGACATTAGGCTAACATGAGATTTCAACATACTTAAACTAATATCATCATGAATGGTATTTTGTGTGGCATGGTGAAGGACTACTCGCAAGGGTGAACTACAATAGCTGGCAAGCTAACAGCTCTGCGAGCTTCTGCGTTTTCTCCGCACTGGGCCATTTAGTCGCCCATTCTGGCATTTTGTTTTTAGGATTGTACATCATTTCGTTCAATAACGAAGAGTTAATGAGAAGGGAAAAAGAACATTTTTTGACAGTTATTTCCTGTATTTTTGTCACGTGGGTTTCATGACTGTCCCGCCCCTTCAGGAGACTAGCAGCAGGTCCTGATTCTATTCATTCCAATGGAAGAAGCAAACATGAGCACAGATTATGACCGATTCCTTCGCCCCGTAGTCACCAAAGTAAACATGCTAGTAGTTTACTTTGGTGGTCTGAGGGCGTCTGGGAGCCGTCCCTTTCCTGTGTTATGGTTTTGACTTTGTAGTTTATATCTGTAAGTTACTTCCTCTGTTATCATGTGAGTTTCTAGTTTATTTCCTGTTTTATGTTGTAGTCCTTTCCTCTTGTATCTTGTCCTGCTTTACACTTCCTCCCGTTGTTCTTTTCCCTCCTGATTGTCTGCCCCGCCCTGATTAGTTTCACCTGTTCCCTGTTACCTGCCCTTTAAAGTCTGTGAGTTTCCTTTTTGTCCTTGTCAGTTCATTGTGAATGTTACCATGTGTACCTCCATTCCTGCCTGTCTTTCTTGTGCTTGTCATTTGTTTTTGCCTCTATGTTTTGGACTCTGTTTTGGATTTTGGATTTTTGTTATTTATTAAGTTAGTGGCCTTTTTAGTTTACCTTTATTTAACAGTTAATTGAGCCCGTTTTGCCTCCTGAGTCTGCACCTGGGTCCAACCCGCTCCCTCATGTTTCTGACATACCAGTAACAATGGTAGAGCCATCACAGTACAAACTTTAGTTACACCATCACTACGACTCTTTTCTAATTTGCTCAGATCTACAGGCTCAATGGGCACACATTTTATTTACTCAAAAGCAACATTGACTGACCTGTGAAGAAGTCTTTGCCACAGATGTACACTATAGACTGGTTGGGTCCCACATTTGACCGTTTTCATCCTCTCTGTGGATGTCTGAAGCCACAGATCTCTTCTTTCACTGTCCTTCACTCTTTGGGGAAGTAAAGAATATCATAAACTGCTTTTAAATTTTTTTTTTAATTGTTTAATGTGTTACATAAACTGTTGAGTGTAGCCTATATTAGAAAGCAGTAAATGAGTGAGGAGAACAGGATTAACTCTCTGTCTGTTGTGACTTCTGTCTCATAACTATCTGCAAACCATTTCTCTTTTTTGGAGTAGTTTATACTCTGACAGGGGGATTAAATAAAAAGCTACATTATCTTCCTCACTTTGTTCTCTGTACCCTCAGACAGTCACTGTCAAGACATCTTGCTATTCGTCAACGTGACGTGAATTTGCGAGTTAAATAAACTGCGGATTTAGCATACTTTGTCCCTACAAGCAGATCACAGTGATTTTATTGAAATTAATTCATTTTCCTGCAAAAAATGTGCAGCTTTAAAAAAAATATATATTTTTTTTTTCAGTTTTTGTAACAAGGTCCTAACCCTGGTGGATGTATTATGCTCCATTAGGAGAGATAATAGGCTACTTCCAGTGAATGGATGTATGGATGGATGAGTGGAGGGATGGGTGACAGGTATCGAGTAAGGGTGTTGGGATCACCACGGCTAGGTCAGTCCCTGTGGGGACGTAGGAGTCGAGAGGCTTGAAACACCACCTGATGCCTCCTCTTTTTGTTTAAAGTGAAGAGATGACATCATAAGCAAGGGAGAGGAGGTGTATTAGAGGGAGGATCTTCTGGCTTTTCTCTCTTCTCTCAGCGGATACTCATATTTTAAATCTGGTTAGATCCCTGTAAAAGTGTTTCCTTCACTGTCCAATGTTACATTTCTTCTCTTGGGAAGTCAAAGAAACCTTTCCCCAAATTAGGCTTTCAATTAATTGTGCTGATTTCAAGACAGTTTGTATAAACAATCTGTAGTATTCTATTATTTGACTTGCATGGAAATACTGTCACACGCCAGGGATGTGTATGTGCAGCTGAAAATTACAAAAGAACCAAAGCAACATGCCTCTGCATGCCACACACAGTAACTTCTACTCGGAATAGAGTTAGGTCTTTGAGACAAGGAGACACCTCAAGGCACTGACGTTATTTCATAATGGATATTGCACTGAAGTATCAGTTTATTTAAAGTGATGATATCAACAATGATCTTTTTGAATGGATTTATAGTGACTATATTAAATGGGTTTTTTCAACTAAAATGGTTTGGTCAGTAAAGAGAATAGATCTATGGCCACAGTTCAGAATTCAACAGAAAAGAAACACAATGCATTGTAGTAAAAGGGGACAGAGACGTCCTGAGGCTACAGTTAAGTGTGAAGAATAAAACCTGAAGAGACACTTGAAGGCGCACCACCCTGCTTTCAATACCTCAGTAAGTTATCTGTCAGTTAACTGTCGCTAAGTCCTAATGTTGACTAAGCAAATACATTTGGTCACGTTAAGTCAATGTTAGGCAGCGTTGGGCAGCTTTGCCAAATTTGCTGATTTGCTGAATGAGCCTGGCTTCCAGGCTAACGTTGGCTGCGTTAATGTGTAGCTTCAAAGCTTGCGTGTGAAACATGCTTAACAAAGTAAACTATTTGGTCAGACCAGTGAAATGCTTTATGTCCTATTGTTCTTATGAAACATATGGGGGAAAAAATCGTGTT
This sequence comes from Hollardia meadi, assembly GCA_037974645.1. NCBI lineage: Eukaryota > Metazoa > Chordata > Actinopteri > Tetraodontiformes > Triacanthodidae > Hollardia > Hollardia meadi. Next base: position 1,456,327 of record JBBPCS010000037.1, read on the forward strand.
GCCTTTTCAGAGCTGTTCCCCAATGTGTCTAAATGTGCATCATGTGTTGCTGCTGTTGCTGCGTGTTTTTCATATATTACGACAAGCACCTTGTAATCATGCTTGTCCTTACCAGTAAAAGCCTAATGGCAAGCCTTGAACTTGGCATGCATTGCAGTTACTATCTAGTCAAACAGTTGTCACTAAGGGCCTGAATATACTCGCAAACTGATATGTAGCAATTCTGTTTATACTTCTTTCTGGAGTCCACTTGGAGGATGCATTCCATTCATGTGCAAGTGTATTCCATAGCTTGTCATAGCGTACAGAACTTGTCCACATGGTCACAAAAAATTGGAGTTTAATGGTCATTTTTGTAAGTTAGTTAGTCCATTACCTGTATTACCCTAATTTATTTAGTTACCTAAAATCTAATGACTTTTTGTCTACTAAAATTAGACTAAACCATGAAGGAAAACAATGACTAAAATGTGACTAAAACTAAGCATTTACATCAAGACTAAGACTAAGGCTAAATCTAGCTGCTAATCAACACTGGCATAAAAGAAACTCTTAAGCCACTATTTTACAACATGATGAACATGACTTGCACATGCTGTAAATTCTGTGAAATACCACTTTAATCGATTTTTGTCAGTGCATACTCAATGAATTTCATGAATCTTGTCAAGCAGAATTTTTTAACGATTCAGTTTTTCCTCTGACTGAATGATTCAGGATTCAGTCACTTCTCAGTCAGCAATAATCAATCTGCAAGTCTGTGGTTTCACAATCAATATGAATCTGACGCGACAGACATGTGAAGGGGGTAGAGGTGACAGACAGAACGACCTTTACAGCAATTTATTACATCCTGAACCAAGTGCTGAGCAATCCATTTTTTCATCTTGTGATGGTGAATGTGTTTGACTTTGATGGAAACTATGGAAAAAAGGCTATATGCAAAATTATATAATATGGATAATATTTAGTTTATATGTGTTTTTTTTGCTACTCTGTTATAACAGAACATTTTTTTGAAGGAAACCTGATTACGTTTTATATTAACAAAAAAAGGGAAAGGTATTTATGAACGCATCTGTCAAGTCGGAAAAATTTTCATCCTGAATATATCTGTAAATTGGACTAAATATTTGTTTTCCTTAGGCAACTAAAGCAACATCTCACCTAAACCATAATCTTTCCTTAACCCTTACCAAAGTGCATTTGTTGCCTAATCATGATCCCACACGGTCCTCATGATGCAAACCATGCTCCAGGTGTCAGTCCCATGCTTCATAAACCTCCTATCCACCACAACCAGCTCTTTAACACTTACGTGTGGGACAAAAATAAGGTACTTCCTTTACTTCACAAAAAACACTTTCAGTGAACTTACAGTAATCCAGGTTGCAACATTCTCGTCATTTTCTGGAATTGACTAAAACATTTCACACTCTTGTTTCAAATCTGCTAATTTATTTCTGACTTCCACATCCATGCAGTCTTCTTAGAAAAGGTCTGTCTTTAACCATCCTGCACCGACTGTGCAGGATGGTGCTTTGTCTTTGAGGTATGCAGAACAAAAGCAAATGTAGATCCCCTCACAGGATTGGGACCAGTTTTAGTCAACATGAAAAGGAATTTGGGCCTGAAACTGACCTGAACAAGAGGATTATGGAGAGAAAGGGGACTAGTATAGCTATATCTCATATTCCATTCCATTACGTTGTTGGTTTGAAGGTTATTTTGTTTGAGGCATGCATCCTCCACACAAAAGTACATGGACTGCTCTTAAAAAACAAAACTGTCAAGTGTCATAGCTCCAGCTGCAGAAAAGAGAGAACAACAAGTACACTGAAATTCTGATATTATTCCAAATATCTGTGCTTCTCATCAGCACTAATATGTGGGTGTATATTTTTTCTATAAACCTGCTGCTAAGTGCTTCAGAAACATCTAGAAAGGTCTTTCATGCACTCTGCACTCGCTCCACGTGTGTGACGCCAGCCAGCCAGCCCATTCTTGTTTACTATCAGCTGCCCTCGTCCTGCATGTTCCTGGAAGAGGACATGCACCAGAGACATGGATATGGAAGAATATGTGTCCACTCCTCCATGGGGTCAGGAGAGCAGCGCTCCACCCCAACACAGTGCAGCTGGGATTCCCGGCCCTGGTGCGTGGCATCATGGGAGGATCAGGAGAAAGAGAGGGATTGTTCCTCAGGATGACTGCGTGTGTGTTTGTTTGGCCCACGCCATGTGTCTGTCAAGTCCAATCTCAATGCTGGATTATTTTTCTTGATGTTTCCTTATTAAACAAATTTCAAGTCCATTTTTATAAAGGCATACACATCTTTAAGCGCACACAACTATTTTTTTTGTTTGCATGTGAATGTGTATGTATGTATTGCTTTCTCAGTAGAGGGCACCCACTGAGGGGTCACTGTGTATATATAGGCTCTATTGTTACCATGTGTGTCCATAGTTCAGGCTATTTTCTGGGAAATGACCTCACAAACAGAAGCACTGCTGATCTGATATCTATTTTTTCGGCTGCTGCACTGGATGATAAAGTGTCACAATTAAACATCTGGAGGTCTCGTTAAAGGCCTCAGTCAGCGCATGCTTGGTCAGGCCTAAATGTATGTCGAATGTACAACACCCATATGCAAGTCTTTCAACACACCGCCTCCAGATCTTGTGAAACATATTTCCATGCCATTCAAAGTGATTCACTCTCTTCGTCTTCACTGATGAACTGGAAATGAATCACGCACACTCACTCGTCTGGTGACTTCCTCCTCTGATTCAGGGGCCCATTAGAGTCCACACACACACACACACACATGCACATACACCTTCTCCTACAGATGATTACAATCAACCGCTTGTGCATTTACCGTCAGTATAGAATCACATTTCTTCTATATGTGACTCATTTGCTGCTATCGTTGTGCAAAATACGTCGCATTCTTTACATGTTAGTACAACGGAATCAGTCTTCACTGGAAGGTAAACAACACGCACAGTAAAACCTGCAATAATGATGGAGACAATAAAGCACTGTAAACATGGCTTGGAGCGCCTTTCTTCAGGAGCTATGAGGTTGTGTAAGAAGTGATAAAACCATAATTATAGTGTTGTATGAAAAGCGAACCTGTTACCCAGAACTTATTCATCTTTGCTCCCATTACTGACAGAAACTGTCTGAGGGCTTTTCATTTCTGTCATGCAAGTTAGAGATCTTGCTGATTATTTACTTGGGCTATGGCAAGTTCATATCTAGAGATGCTCCAACCGAGCTACCAAGCACCAACCCAAGATGCCAAGCACCAATTAATTTTTACAGAATAAGGAACTCCACTAAAAGCCACCTGTGTCTCATATCCAAGTGTACACCAGTTGGACTTTAAAAACGCAGCATGAGATATAAAATACAATAGTGGCTGCCCTTCTTAGCCAATAGCCAAGAGGCCAACTCAAGACCACCACCTACAGAATCCTTTACAGTGGATTTCGGCAGTCACGATGGAGTAAAAAATGTTTGGTTGGATGTTCGAAACTGCCTGATTGACATTTATGTATTTGCGTAGGCGATGGAGCGGGTGTGTATTAGGGAGAATCTATGAGCTGCTTTTTCTCTCTTCTCCCAGCAGACACACATATCTCAAATCTGGCCAGATCCTTATACACATGTTTCCTTCGCTGTTCCATGCTGCATGTCCTCCCTTTGGACGTC
>JBBPCS010000037.1:1462649-1473003 GCA_037974645.1 Hollardia meadi
TGTGTGTGTGTGTGTGTGTGTGTGTGCGTGCGTGCGTGCGTGCGTGCGTGCGTGCGTGCGTGCGTGCGTGTGCGTGCATGTGTGTGTGTGTGTGTGTACACCTCCAAAAGAGGGAATTTCTCAGCTGTACAGAGTTATTCCCATTGAACCGGAATAGAGAAGTTACAAAGAGTTCACAGCTGAGCTCACACTGGCACACACACACACACACACACACACACACACACGCACATAGCTGCCCTGTCTGAAGTCTGGGTGTGGGGACAAATTGGAATTTGTTTGGTGAAATTAGATAATTACTTTTAGATTAATCAGTGTTTGAATAAGATTTTTATCTGTCCTTTAATAGATGCAGCAGCCTTTATACAAGATAATCATATTGTGTGTGTGTGTGTGTGTGTGTGTGATATCCACTTCCTAATTCTCTCTGTTTGTTTGTTCTTGCAGCTATTATGGAGGTCCATGAGGACTTCTTTGTCTATAAGAATGGGATCTATAAACACACTGACGTCAGCTTCACCAAACCTCCACAATACCGCAAACATGGCACACACTCCATCAGGATCACTGGGTAAGTTACCAGTATACAATAACAGTGCAAAACCTTTAAATTGGAGCCCTTGTCCCCGTTGTTTTGTGAACCAACAGCCTATTAGTCATAGCATGGCCTCAAGTAGGCCTCACCTGATTAGATTCAACATAAACACATATGGCCTGGAGGTTGTGATGAAAGCTTTTGTTACGCATACCTGTTAAGTCAATGGGGTCTGGACAAAAACATTTGTCCAAGCCGTCATGTGTCTGGTTTCACTGTTGCTACATGCTCTACAGACGGCATCTCGGCAGAAAAATGTGTTTATTAATGATGAATCAGGTTTTTAATTGCTGCCGGTACCGGGCTCGATTCAAAGCTTCACTTGCATGTGTGTTTGCACACGGCCCAGACTGTATGTGTGTACAAGCTTTGCTCTTGCAGACACACCTTGGCTCCACTCCTGTGTCTGCCTCAGACTAGGGCCCCCTCCCCCTTCCTCCTCTATCTACTAACTACAGCAACCACAAATATGCAGTCGGGTAGACGACTGACACACCTGGATTACCCGCCCCCACCCACCCACTTTCCTGCCACATCTCTTCTCACTCTGTGGTGTCTCAATCATCACTCCTCACCTGGCCATTCAACTCACTGGCTGTCCCACTTCCTCTCTCTTTCGCCTCTCCACATCCACACCAACATATTCTTCTTATCATTCAGACTTTCCTCAGACAGGTGGTTGTTTGCTGTTGTTTTTATGTGTTGATTAGAGGGCAATGAGGAGGCCAGGAGAGGTTTTGACCTGTAAAAAAAAAAAGAGACTTCTTTTCACTTGTAAATATTTGACCAGACTCCTCTCTCATCCAGCTGGTTTTCAAGTGTGTATGTTGTGACGATGATATGTTGCCCCTCAGTAGTCTCACTTTCTAAATTATAGAAAGCAGCCACTTCGTAATGGGTCTATAATGGGAGCTAAGGAATGCGTGTTTGTGAGTATTTGACTTTAGTGTAGTCCCTCAGAGTCTGAGTCTTGTCCTTGACATGAACACCAGTTTCTTAAAAAAAATCATTATAAACTCCAGACAGGAGATCTCAGCGCTGATTGATGAAGACAAAACACAACCCCTTTAAAGCAGCTTTTCATGTCCTTTTTCCTGTGCGTGTCTTGTATATACATTTTATGACACCATGTGACATGTATCGGCATGTGTACGATAAACGCTCAGCCTCAGCCGTCAGCCTCCATCCTGTACTTGTACTTTAAGTCAACATACGCATGTGCTGTTCTGAAACATGTTTTTGGAAAACTGTGGATGCACATTGCCATGTTCATGTCAGGATCAAACTGTCTGTTAGTGTAATTACATCCATATAACCTCAGTTTGTATGCGTGGTGTGAGATGAGGCTGAGAATGATGATTCCCACTTTGCCTCCTGCTCTTTGGCTCCTCCACTGATGCTGGTGCTCACTGTGGAGTGAATGTACCAGCAACAACTGGTTTTAGGGACGGATGGAGCGAAGAGAAGATTGGTGGGTGGGGGGGTGGGGGGGGGGGGGTGGGGTGGCATGGCGATTTGAGCTCCAACTTGCCAGCCACAGGCATTAGTGTGTTTATATAGGCCAAATCCCATAGCGATGCATCCCTTTAAGCCCAGTGCCTGGGAAAGTTTGTGGAAAGGGCATTGAGGTCCACTGTGGTGGAAAGGGTATTGTCTGGGCTGCTGATCCTGACTGCACCGGACAGAGAGAGGATCAATCCTCGCAGAAGGGGTCAGGGGTGGGCTGAGGGGCGTTGGGGAAGGGCAGGGGCACATGGGCACAGCGGTCTGCCCATCATTGTCCCTGAGTGAGCAAGTGAGCTGATTGGAGGCCGGATAAGAGATCAGCAGTGGTCCGATTCGGTCTGCCTCTGTCCATACCAATATGCAGGCAGGCAGGCATGCATATGGGATCACACACACTTGTGCAGGTGTGTATGCGCCCTTGCTTGCAAATCCCACATCCGCAGTCTGTTTCAGATTGTGGTTGGCATGTGTTGTTTACACAGCTGCTCTTTAATGTGTCTGCTCCTGGTCAATGTGACATCTGACTCTGGTCAGGGAAACTCTGGGTTAATAAAGTCACTCGCTGATAGAAGGTTGGCACTATCTGCCAGTGTTGTAGTGGCAGGCTATTGACTTGGCAGAGTCTGAGAGCAGCCACTCTATTTCCCAGCATTCCTTTCCCTTATAAAAGATAACAAGCGACTGGGCACCGGGAGTCTCTTGGGAACGACAAGGCCTGGAGAGCAAAAACAGAATGGGAATTGGCTTTAGGAGAATGTTTTGATCATGATGAGCAGAAATGGCGGGTGTCTAAAAACTTGGCAGTGAGCTATGCTCCAACCAAAGTGCAAGGCATGAAGGGAATTTGTGGACTTTTGCCAAGGTTGCCTGAGGTCAAAGCTGCAGGAGAGGGAGAAGGGTAAAGATAGACCTCTAAGTTCAGATTCACACATGTATATTTGTGTGTTTTTAGTTGTTCCTGTTTTTATCTGCAGCCGGAGCACTGACTGGGCTGAGGTGGTGTTATCCTGTCCTTCCTGCTTCATGTCTAGCGAACAAAAATGGCAGAGGAAAAGGGAAATTCCTTGTTCTTTGAATTGGAATGATGTAGGAGTGCAGCTAGGCGGTGTCCAGCCATAAATACTCTGTTTTCAGGATACTGTTAACAAGATTCTTCCTACTTTTCTTCATTAATAATTCCAAGCGCATTTGAGGTGAATACAATTCTAAGAAGTGTTTACGCGTTTGACATGTTTGTTGGCAAGAATCCATACTTTGAAAATAGCAGTGCGACTCTGACAAGACGGGTTTCATATTTGTGTTTTAGGAAATTTTGTTGTCCCCTTGTTTGGCTTCACTCCAAAGCATTTTGAGTAAACATCTTTTCTGCTTCGTACATCAGGTGGGGAGAGGAGAGAAACTTTGACGGGACATCAAAAAAATACTGGGTAAGTTTTTTTTCAGTGGGGAAAATAATCTTTCTTGTTCAGGTGCTGAGTCCTAAACATATTACTATGAAACTTCCTTTAAAATTTCTATTTAATTACATTTAGAAAGTACAACAAATCAAGCCCAAACTAGCGCTTGATTGGCTCAAACATACTTTTTCTAATGAATAAAATAGAAATTTTAAAATGAGAATTTGACAGTGTTGTCAACTTTGTTTTGTTTTTTGCTTCATGATACTGTATATACATTCTCAAATTGAAATCTGCGTCATCAGTAGTAAGTTTGTCTGTACTTTCCTTTCCAGATTGCGGCAAACTCCTGGGGAAAGAACTGGGGAGAGGATGGTTACTTCCGCATCGCTCGCGGGGACAATGAGTGTGAGATTGAAACATTTGTGATCGGTGTGTGGGGCAGGATCACGATGGAGGACATGCACAACCTTCCCCACCACCACCATCACCGCCGACACATCTAGAGACACAACAGATGATGAAACCCCACCGAAACCTTTGTTTTTTAGGTGGTTGAGTCTCAGAACTTCAGCACATCCCCTTACCCACAAAGCTGGCTGGGACAGACAGAGAATTGACCCCAGAGCCCCTGAACCCACTCTTTTTTTTATACTTTAGTTTACGCTGGGGATCAAAATAAGCCCTCTTCTCATCCATCACCCCACTCTCTCTGTAACTCAAGGTTTATGGCACCAAAAAACAAAACTAAGCTACAGCTCTTACGTTGCCTTGCAATCTAGGCACCTCAGGTACCTACTGATCCAAAAACCACACTTCCCAGAATCCTCATTTTAATATCTGGTGAAATATGTTCATGTTAAAGTTGGGTGATGACAATAGGAGAGGCTCAGTCTGATCATTTTAAACTCTTCTCTGTGCTTCTTTGTCAACCTGAGCCTTTTTTCTTTTCTTTTCTGGCTCTAAATCTATAATCCAGGCAGAAGGAAATCTGAGAGGCAGATTATCAGACATCAGACCCTGTCATAGAGACACACCCGGCCGATACGTGTAACATGACATTATATCCTAGATGACCTTACTGACATTTACCTGTCAGCTACACAGGCGCACAGTTTAGCTCATTCCCACAGTATTAGAGAGGACACTTGTATAGAGTTAGTAGCTGCGGGCGGTAGAGTTTCTCACACATTCCAGTTAAAAACGTAGAATCTGACACTGGAAACAGTAGGAGGTTTGATGTGGAGTATAAGATTACAAACATTTTATTTTTAGGAGTTACAGTGTCACCGACCTTGACTAACAATCTAAACGACTCTCTGTGACATTTTAAAGCAATTCGATAATGAAACAGGCTCAATCTTTCTTCTACATCTAGCAGATAAGGTTAAAAATGTATCATTTGGTCTTGTCTGCAGGTGAGTTAAATAATATTCAGTCACGTGAGATGATAAAAGGTTAACATTGTAATGCCTTAAAGAAACAGAGTTGTTTTGACCACTGCAAAAAAAAAAAAAGTTTGTTTATAGTCGTCTTCTTTGTACAACATTACAATTTGAGCTAAAGATGCTATTTTTTTTGTGTTGCAGTTATATTTTGAAGTTTTATTTTACAACTTGTTTTGAACTGTGTGTAGTAACTTTCATACCACACTCACTCAGTGGCTTTTCTGTGTGTGCTTCTACATAGTTGTAACTGTTTGACCACAGCGAGGAGGATGAGAAGGTGATACTGCTGCTAAAGTCTAGTCTGTGTTACAGTATTTGACTGCAGAGTCTTTAGTTTGATGCATTTCATAATCGTCGTATCTTTGGTGCAGTACCACAACACTTCATGATGTATTTATTTCAACTGGTTGCAGGCTGATTGGGGGATTTTCAGATCTTCTTGGAGCATCGCCTCGCTTGAAAGGAAAGCACAGTGTATTATTACCACTTACCTTAAATTAGATTCTGGTGTGCTTCAAGTGTAACTTCAAAAGGCTTTGCCATTGACATATCATCGTGTCTTGTGATCTTTAAGGTCCCCCGTATCATCTCCTTCAGGCATGGATAGGTAAATAGACATAAAAGCAGAGAGAAATGTCTGGATCGACAGGCAATGTGCAATGTAGTGGAGGGGCTGTAGATGGATAAGCAATTATTGCATGTTTCTTATGTAATGTACTGATTCTTTGTTGTCATTCTGAAGGGAGCGAGGGCGTGGAATGATGAGGAGCAGCCCGTCAACATTAGATGCATAACTCAATAAATGACACCAAGGATAATGTGAAACTAAGTCTTTAGTCTCAAAAAATTATTAATCTTCTATCAGCAGAAAGAAGGGGATTCTTCTTATGTATTTTCTACTTTAGATGTGTTGCTATAGCTCCTTTATAAAAGAGAAAACAAGGTCAAAGGACAAAAACCTCAGTTGCTAGATTGGTTTATGTTACTGTGTTGTAGCGCTCACTGAAAATGAACAGATTTGATCCAGTTTGTTTCATTAAAATGTATACACACTTTTACCACGGAAGCCTTTAAAATTCATTTATAGAAGATATTTCATGACCCCCCCCTCCTCCTCCTCCTCCAGAGCAGCATCAACGTGAGATGCATGAGTTCTGCACTTGTGTTCCAAACAGGTTGCAGACTGGTGAGAAAAGCAGAAAAGTGACTTTTTCCAAGCAAGGAAGTTTTGGAATCTGACCAAAGCTGAAATAGTTTTGTTTCCATTGTGTAGAGACAAATAATTGCAAACGTCTACTTATTTCGCTTACAGTGTGTTAGATATAGGGTCATTCAGGCTCATTGTTAGCTTAGACCTAAATAATATAATACAGTGAAAAATTCTTATGCTGTAGCCTTTTCGAGGAAATGTTCACAAACAACATATGTGCCACGTTTATTATGATTATTTTTCGATAGATGCTCAGATGGGACCAATCATAATAACTACATTACTAAAGAGTCTCTGCCAAAACTGAATCTATTGCATAGAAATTGATCTTACATTCAACTTCTCCACCGAACCCCCCCCCCCACTAGGAGCTGCAGCAGACATCCACTCAGAAGCTGTGTATTTTATGTAAAATGAACCACTCCGTATTCACTTATGTGTGGACTTTATTTATGACAAGATGTGTAAATTATATACTTTTATTCTTTGTTTTTCCTGTGCAATGTTTTATTATCTCCCTGTCTCTTGTATTGTGTGCACTAAATTGCAATACCATGTTAGTGTTCACTTGTGCGGCACAATAAAGTCTCTCCAGAACCACGTGGTCTCATTGTGAACCGGAAACATTACAGCATATAACATATCTGCATCGCACTGAAACAAGGTGAGATGATCCGTCTCATATAATGTGCATGTAAGATGGTAGAGAAGGTGTGTGAGTTTTAGGAGCATTAGGGATCAGTGAGCCACAATGGGTGCAGGGTGTTCAGGGGGAAGCTCCATGGGACGAGGCCGGGTGGGATGAGGACAGTTTTTATAGGGTCCTGCTGTGTCAGCGTTCTCTTCCGTCGCTGTGAGCAATAACTCTGACCATCAGTCAGAAGAAGACCAGGCTGTATTTTAGAATTAAAAATTGAGGACTTACATGGTTATGAAACAACAGAACCAGAAGCCAAATTCTTCAGCTGCACTGTTGAGACCTGGGCGGCCCGTCTCTCTCTGACGATTGATGTTAGCAGATTCAAAAATATTCAGGAGGAAGCAGATTGTGTGAGATTTGTCATTTAGTGGAAGTGTAAAGTGAGTCACACTTTCTTTTGTTCTGTACAAACTTGGATGATTTAAAGGTGCAGTGTGAATAAGAGTTTGTGGCATCTAACCTCACCCTCCTCTATGGTGGCTGCAAAAAAGCAAAAAAAACAAAACATGAAAGGCCCTCTCTAGAGCCAGTGTTTAGTCTGGCCATTCTAGGCTACTGTAGAAACATGGACCTGCTGCCTCTATAGAAATGAAAGGCTCATTTGAAAATGTATACGCAGCACTCTGGACCTGGGTTACTGGTGTATGCGTGTGTAATGGCTTGTAAGACACAAAAATAAAAACAGCATTTATTTTTTCAGAGATATAAGCAGCGTTCTTTTGTCATGTGTGTTTTCCTTTAAATTCTTTCCTTTGATTAGTGTAATTAATTATTATTATCTTCACTCTTAGCACAGTATATCAATAAATACAATTCCCACTGATTCCCTCTCCTTAAATTTGTTTTGGTTTTGGATATTTTTGTGTCCCATATAAACCCCTGTGTGAACATCTGCCTCAGAGATGGAGACACCCTCCTGTTTGAAGTGCGAGAAGTTGCAGGTCTGTAAAATTAGCCATATTGAGCAAACTATCACATATATCAACAGGCTCTGTCAGTGAAAACTACCACTAATAGATGGGCGAGCAGACCTGGTGTGTCCAGCACAGACGCCTTGCAGAGGTGACCTTCACCTTGCATTCCTGCATCACTCACCTATGAAACTTTTAATGAGATTTGAGTGCATGCATTGCTCACTTTTAGTTACACATCAACTTCAAGTACACATGTGGTTTGGCCTGTTTCTGTTGGAAAATCTATTTCTATACATATTTCAATGCAAACAAGACGGTTGCGCAATAGAGTTAACATTGCACATATACAGCAGAATGAGTTTCAAAGTAACAATTACATTTTCTGTCTGACTGCATTAATGCAAAGTGTTGTTTTGTTATAGAGTTATGTTTTCAGGTAAAACATACGGAACTGGCAATTTCCCTCCCTTATTTTGGGCAAAATAATATCTTGGGAGGTAAAATGTCATGCAATGATTTTTGAAAATAACTTTGAAACTTGATTTTCTGAGCTGAATGAAAGACCAAGTTACTTAATGCACGTGTGAAGGGATGGATGAATGAAAATATCACCACCGTCCTCACTTCCTCAATTGTTACAACCCACAACAGTGCTGTAACCTCCCTGTAGGTATATAATTTTTGCTAATCATTTAATGGATTTTCTAAAATGTGAAAAAATTGCCAAGTTATCCCACTGGCTATTAAGACCTGGCCTCAGCGAATGCTTTAGAGCAGGTTATGAGAGCATCTGGAGGAAAGCACACAATATTAGAGCTTATCTCTCCACAGCAGCCACAAGGACCAAGTATGGAAATTTGGATCAAGGGATCTGTCCAGTGACTGTTTACATTTCTCTCATTGTTTCTGCGTCATCGAGTAGCCAAAGCATTCATTACCTCAGCAGCCACTACTCCTCTCCTCCCAGCTGATGGTGAGGAATGGACAAGCACCAAGAAAAAGGAGGAAGCAGTTAATAAAGACGGGGGCAGTGGAACAATCAGCGGACCCCACCCTGGTTCCCCGGTCCGGGAACATGATCTTCTTCTCAGGTTCTGTGTAGCCCGTTCTGTGTGCGCATTCAAACAAAAACAGCCCTCCCACCGCTCTTCCATGTGCTGTCTGTACTTCAGTGCACTCCACGGGATGTCAACAAACATGTTGTGGAAGATCAAGTTGGCTGCCAGAGGCAAAACCCTTTCTCATGAACCACAAACTAATAAAGAACATACCCCTTTAACTATATGTTTTGGAGATTCCTTCTCAGAGGGACTCAAGCAGGACCAAATCCAATAGCTTCGGGGGAATCCTGAGACAAACATATTTACTATATATCTTTGATGTATTGTTTTTCTGTTGTATTGACTAATATTTCCACATGCTATACCTTCCCACATATTTTTTCTGCTACTGTGAAGAATTTCCTGAGGGGAAATTAATGTGTCAGCTGTCTGTGATTTTGAATTCGCTCCCATGTAAAGAGTTGGAGGATTACGACTGTGACTAAAGTCTGCAATCTTATCAGATATTTGATCCTGATTCAAAATATCCGGTCCGCTCCAGCAGTGGAGTGCTTAAGTGCTGCCATCTTCTGGTGGTTTCACAGTACAGCTGCAAAAATCACACGAACATATGAGGACCAATTTTATTGAAGGATTAAGGATTAAGATAATCTCATGAAGTCAAATAACACCAATATGCCTTTACAGTAATTAGACACATGATTAGTTTTATTATGTTTGCTTTTCCTCCATGCTGTCATCGTGACACTTCCTGAAGAAAATTATTTTGCAAGACTATGACTATTTTAGAAAACATGTTAGCGTCACAGTAGCAGCATCTGACGTCATTTCTTCACTAGATCTGTCAAAACTGCCCTCTGTTTTGTCCTCCATTCAAAGTGACATTGTCCTCTTTTTTAAAAAACAAACAAACTCGCTGTCCCCGTCTAGCGTGGGCCATTTCCTCTCCTGCATTCACACATTCTGTAGGCACATATGTAGAAAATACCTGCAACACACAGAGGCAGCGCATTTGATCATGTACAAATTTGCCAACAATAGTTTGCCTTGATCAGAGTTATGTTTCCTACGTTAATATTGATATCAAAATTGTTTCAGCTTTTGTGTGTTTCTAATTCTATTTAAACTTGAGCTCTCCTTGAAAATATATAATACGATTTCATTCATATTGTATCAACAAGCCTAACAGTAAACTCTACAGTTACTGCTATTGCTGAATAATAATGGGGGTTTAAGGCTGACCTGCTGCCTTTGTCCTTTCTCACCTGCAAAGAAGGTCATGAGCATGGCCACCCAGCCCAGTATGTAGGACCAGGAGAAGCGCCAGTCACCAAAGCGTCTCCCCAGGAAGTTGACTGTCACTCCAGTATAAATGGCCATACCCAGCAGAACAAAGAAAGCTGAGAGGGAGATAGGGAGGTGCCTGTCAGTGACGGTTAATGTAAGAGCAGGTGTGTGTGTGTGTGTGTGTGTGTGTGTGTGTGTGTGTGTGTGTGTGTGTGTGTGTGTGTGTGTGTGTGTGT
>JBBPCS010000037.1:1473103-1488499 GCA_037974645.1 Hollardia meadi
GAGAGAGAGAGAGAGAGAGAGAGAGAGAGAGATAGAGAGAGAGAGAGAGAGAGAGAGAGAGAGAGAGAAAGAGAGACAGCTGCTCACTTGGGGGTGAGAAGAGAAAGAGTCACAGACAATACTAAAACCACAAAAGTTGTCCACTCATTTTTTTCTGTTGATGAAAGCAAAATCCTTTGCAGCAGTCTGTCTCCCTGTGTGGGATGCACTTGAATGAGACACCGTAGGGGCCGCAGTGCATGTGACGCTGTACATTTGAGTGTGTGTGTGTGTGTGTGTGCGCGTGAGTGGGGCCTTGGAAAAGGGGTGGTGGTCCATGTTTCTTTTTGGGGGGTTTTGTTTGTTTGTAAATGGTGTGCTCTAGAACTGGGGATATGCAAAGGTATGCAGGACTGTCTGTGTCAATGTGACATGCTGAAACACACACTTTTCTTTCAGCGCTGTCACACTGTGGCGGTGTGGGGGGACACATATAGAGGAGGCGTTCTATACAGGCAGCGCCTCTCTCTCTCTCTCTCTCTACATTAAGATTGTCTTAAATAAGATCACACATAATATATGATTTTATACCTTGAACTATACAGACTATATAGAGATTCATTTTTAGAAAATCTCTGCAACTATGTGACCCATTCCCTCTAAAGCTCTCTAACACACAAACACACGCTTTCCAAGAGGCAAGAACAAGTGAAAAGTGAACTTTTAACATGTTGTATTCAATAGGCAACATTTTGTCTGTCAAGTTAAAGAACATACAAAGCATGACATACTGTATGTACATGTAGTGTTCATAAATTGAAGACAATTACCACAGTTTAAATCTGAGTATACCCTTATAACAACAGGGGTCAGAGAGTGTGAGTAATTTTAGATTATAGATTTTAGATTTTAGTACATGGGCTCCGGAAAACATTGTAAAACTATTGTCGGTAATCAAAGTTTATTTGCAAATGATTGCATTCTGTTTTTATTTATGTTTTACTCAGCGTCCCAACTTTTTTGCAGTTGGTTTGTATTTCCAAATGCTCTATATCATAAGATGTCCAACACCTGCACAAGTCACCTCATACCCTTTACTGGTCACCATAGCCTGTCTGACTTCCCGCACGCTGCTACTACTGCAGCTACACTTTACATCTCTTTTATTGCACAGTCTTTTATAGTTGTCCTGAGTATTGCACTATATGTTTGTGTCTTATGTTGTATTTTGTACCTTATTTGTAGTCTGAATGTTTGTTTGCTGCCACTGAATGTTGCATTATTCATTCTTTTTGTTTTGCACTGGAGAGCAGGAGGAACACATTTTACACATAGATCGTCTCTCTTGTTTCTTAATATTAGGCTATAGCTTTTGTCTCTCCCAAGACTATGGCAAGTTGCAAGTTTGATCCCAACCAGAACTACCTAAGCCCACAGGAAGGACCCGCACCAGCACCTGCAGGTATATTCAGGTGTAAAAGACACAGCCCTCCTAGGAAGAGAGTCATCTAAGTAAGAAAAAACATTCATTTTGTATTGTGGTTACACTTTGCACATTATGCTATTATAATTAATTGGTTGATTGAAACTATCTATGCCTTACATTTCATGCAAACTGGACAGTCACACTGTTAGCATAGCCTATACACTCAACAAATGCAGACAAAGAATGACATTGCAAAAGAGCAACTGATGATGTTGCGATGTGAAGAAATAACAATCAACAGTGGGAATTAATCACATGCTCTTTAGTTAAAACACATTTTTACAGACTTCAGGACAGAAGCTCCTGGGTAAATTGGTTAGGCATGGCAGTATGCTTGTTGCAACTTTAAGCTAAAATGTGAGCTAAATTTATTTTGAAGATATGCTTACATTTCTGACTACTGGAGAGTACAGTATTACTATTCTATTCCTGTGGTTTCTTCCATTTTTAAAATTTTTTTTGGGGTTGTAAGTTTTTCCTTAATCCGAATCGAGGGTCTAATGGTAATGTGTCATATGCTGTACATATTGTAAAGCCCATTAAAGCAAATTTGCGATTTGGGATATTCGGCTAGGCTATGTAAATAAAATTGACTTGACCACTTCACTTTGAGGCTGCAACTAATGATTATTTTTATTATCAATTGATCTGTTGATTACATTTTTTTGATTAATCATTTATCCTACTAAATTTCAGTACATTTTGTAAAGTGTTCATCACAATATGCCACAGCCCAAGGTGATGTCTTGTCTAGTCCAACCAACACTCCATAATCGAAACTTATTTCATTTACAATGATTTAAAACAGGGGAAAGCAGCAAATCTTCACATTTGAGAAACTGGAGACAAAATATTTGTATTTTTTTACTTATTAAATTATTACAATTATTAAGTGATTAGCAAAAATTATTTTTATTTTTTTTCTAAAGCCTGTTTAAGTTTGATGCTTTCAACAACTTTCCTGACATAGGCCATCTGGTTAGTCAAATCATTTACTGTTTTCATTTAGGCTACTACCATCTACAGAGACATGTGCTAATATTCTATCGAATATTCTATTCTTAAGCAAACCTAACATATACCGATATGAAGTATGAAGAAGAGAAATGTAAGGAGGAAACATATTTGTATATTTTCAGCCTGATACTTCCGATGAACGGTCAGACATGGGGAAGTCCTGAGATTGGTTCTGGAAAGAGGTTTGACCTCTTATGACCCGGAAGCTGACGCCAGACCCGAGCTGTTCCATCGGCGGAGTAAAGATGGCTGACCAAGGCGCCGCAGATCCTGGTAATAACAACAATAATAAGCCTGAAGCATCGGAGGGAACTATTATTAAGGTCACAGTAAAAACCCCTAAAGACAAAGAAGAAATCGCCATCGCAGAAGATGCCTCTGTCACTCAGGTTAGTTGATTTCGCTGGTGGGGGAGCGGGCTGGTGCGGTTCAGCGCCGTGTTCTAACGTCATGCCCCTGCCCACAACTTCAGCGAGGAAGCTAGTTAGCCATGTTAGCATTAGCATAGCATCGTCTCTCATGCCGGCTAAATGATAGTGTGTGAAATTAAAGGGGTTGTATGTAGTGAAAGTATTACTGGTTGGACCATCAACTGTTCGGTTTTATTAACGTTGCTGACACCAAATAGAAAGATATAACCATGTTCACATTTGAAACGGCTAACCGGCTAGCTAACTAAAGGTAACAGTTAGCTAACTCAGCTTGCGAGCTGTGCCAACGTTAGCTAAGTAGTATGTAGCCAAACAAGTGTCAGCTGACGGGTTGCGCTCTTGCTGTGCCAACTGCAACAAGCAACAGTGGCCTGATAGAACCATGTAGGTCGTTTTGGGGGATGATATTCCGAATCGCTTTCATTTTCCTTTTTAGCTCAACAGATTTCAAAATGCTAAAGCTGCTATCACTCTAGAACATTCTCACTGCTGCCACCGAGTCATTCAGCTTTCTAGGGAATATACAGTATTCTCTAAACTATTGTTGGCTTGGCGACGTGTACTGTGAAACATTACAGTGAAACCATGATCAAATCCATGTAGTCAGAAACAAGTAATTTTTAGCTTTGTTGTCAAGCTTTTATCATGTGTGGTTTCGAGTAGCCATTTTTGTCTGGTTGTGTGTGTTTCGAGGTTATCTATTTATGTGTTTCATGTTCAGACATTGGACTTACATCTCTCCCTATAGTCATTCTTATCTCCATGAGGATTTGTATTTACATAATGATAGGCATAATGCGAACGTTTTCCATTCTTTTAGACGCAAAGATTATATGCAGTGGTGTGAAATAGTTAAAGCTCATACCTAATGTGATTAACAGCATTCATTGTTCTCTAGCCTTTATTGAGATCCCCAGCCTCCAAGGGTGCACACAAGACTATAATATAAGTAGAACAAGAAAAGTGGAACAAAACTAACTTAAACATCAGAAAATAATTGAAATGATATTGCACATAAAAGAGGAAGATCATTAAAAAAAACGGTCAATACAAAACAAATTTTCAACATAAAAAGGAATGGTTAAATAAAAAACAAAACAAATTGCATCATCAACTGAAACAAAAATAAGAAAATCTATGTGAGATTTTTGTGTTTCAGAGATCTGTCTTGATAAGTGTTCTCATAGTTTATTTGTGTACAGTACAGTCAGATGACCTGTGCATATACACATATTTGGTTTTTATTACATTTTTTGAATGATGGGGATGTTCTTTGGCACTCTGTTTAACCTGTTTCAGCTATCAAAATTAATATCTTGTATAAATGTTAAAACTTTACTGTGTGGCCATATTGGTACTGCAGCTTAAGATAACTCTTATTTATAGTGATAATGAAACAAGCAGCTTCCTTCAGGATGAGACCACTTTATGTGCTTATTATGCTTCACACATTAGTCAAAGAGAAATTATAGTTTGGCAGATTTGAGTTTTTAGACCCCTGCTAATAAGATAAGTACAAATGACTTGGAAATTAGAATTTAAGGCCTGAAGATGATTACAGAAGAACAGAAATGCATTCAAGCAGCACCACTGAGATGAAAAGCATCTTATTTTAAATATTATCCTTCTCATTTCCTGTTTCTTTCTCTCCTCTCCCTCTTGTTGTTTAATAACCTTCCTCATCTCTCTTTATGTCTTGCTGTCTTTTAGTTTAAAGAAGAGATCTCAAGGCGATTCAAAGCCAAACAGGACCAGTTGGTTCTGATTTTTGCAGGGAAGATCTTGAAGGATGGCGACAGCCTCAGCCAACACGGCATCAAGGATGGCTTGACGGTTCATCTAGTCATAAAGACAGCACACAAGTAAGGCTACATCATAATTTCACTGAGTGTCCAGACCCGCTGTCAGCTCATATAAGTACTAAGCATCCACAAATTATCCCTGCAGGGCCGGAGATGGCGGTAGCACCTCTGCCTCTAGCTCAGCCCCCACTCAAGCCGGCAATACCTCCACCTCTAGTCCAGGCACCAACCCCCCCTCCACAGCAGGCTCTACTGGCACTGCCGCGCCACCCACACAGACGCCCAATGTACTGAGTGAGTCTACCTGTGTTTTAACTATTTACATTCACACCTGTTATTAGTTCAGAACTGCAAAGATAATGTGTGTAACCATCTCTCACTCATCTGGCCTTCCTCAGCTGGCTTTGGTGACCTGAACAGTCTGGCTGGACTGGGCATGGGCTCAGCTAACTTCATGGAGCTGCAGCAACAGATGCAGAGGCAGCTCATGTCCAACCCAGAGATGCTTTCTCAGATCATGGAGAACCCACTAGTGCAGAACATGATGTCCAACCCAGACCTGATGAGACAGATGATCATGGCCAACCCTCAGATGCAGCAGCTGATGGAACGCAACCCAGAGATCTCCCACATGCTTAACAATCCTGAGCTCATGAGACAGGTAGAAGAAATTGAGAGGGACTGAATAGCACATAGTTACTTAGTTGTAGCACAGACATGACTACAGTAGATTTCCACTGCATTTTGGTCTGTTTATTCTGGATTTTACTTGCTTTATTTAAAATTAACTTTACTGATTTGCAGCCTCTCCCCTTTTTATCTCATCTTCCAGACCATGGAGCTGGCCAGGAACCCAGCTATGATGCAGGAAATGATGCGTAACCAGGACCGGGCTCTGAGCAACTTGGAGAGCATCCCAGGAGGTTACAATGCCTTGCGGAGGATGTACACAGATATCCAGGAACCCATGTTCAGTGCTGCCAGGGAACAGGTATCAGGGAGAGATGTGTACTAATCAAGTCTTTGTTTTATCGTGCTCTCTTAATCCATGTTAGGACACATTCTATAACTTTAGTCATGGTTTTATTTTGCCATTGTCATGTGTCTAACTGTATTTTGTTTTTGAGTTTTCAAATGTGTCTGATTGTCTCTTTCCCTGTAGTTTGGTAGCAACCCATTCTCAGCTCTAGGTGGGACCTCTGAGTCTGGTGCCCAGCCATCACGAACAGAGAACCGCGAGCCCCTGCCCAATCCATGGGGGCCACCAAATTCTTCTAACCCCTCTGAGAGTGGGGGAGGCACCACAGGAAGCACTAGCACCCCTGGGGGCACCAATCCCAGTGTGTCCAACCCTCTTGGCATCAATGCTGGCAGTCTGGGCAATGGTAAGACAGAGCAGGCTGCTATTCTCAACACAGCTGCATGCTCAGTCATTTATTTACTTACCTGTTTACACATATACATAAATAAACTCCTTTCATTTCTGTGTATTGCAGGGATGTTCAACAGCCCGGGAATGCAGAGCTTAATGCAGCAGATCTCAGAAAACCCTCAGCTGATGCAGAACATGCTGTCTGCTCCCTACATGCGCAGTATGATGCAGTCACTGGCTCAAAACCCAGAGTTGGCCTCCCAGGTATGAAGCAGAAAGACGTATGCACACACATTAACACATATGCATACACACACCAAACGGAAGACACCCACACACATATGACCATAGTTATATTAGAGTACAAATTCCGGTTCTTCAAATTCAAAACTTGCCTTAGACCTCTTTGTTGTTCAGATTGTGCACCAAATGTGGAATCAATTGAGTATACCGAAGTCTTCAGTTTGTAATGAATTGTAAATTGTAGGATCTAGCTAGGCCTGCTGTGCATTAGGCCAATAAGCTATTTTGTGCATGCTCACTAGAGGGGATTGTCTGTTAAGATCACTTGCAGGGAAACGATAAACAACACAGCTCTGCCTTATTTGCTTCGAATAAACAATGCCGACTGTATTGCAAACCAGAATAGCCCTACAGTGGAGTGCTGCACAAAATGTGACAGCAAAGACTGATTCTCCAGAGCTTTTATTTGTATCTGTTATTTAACTTTTTGTTTGAAAGCTTTTGTAAGTACAAAAACACATATAATTTAAATGTCAACTCTTGTGAGTAAGCAGTGTAGCCAGATGTGGAAAGGCACATTAGCTTGACTGTTTTTCTTTCTCTCTCTTTGTACCAGGTTTTGATGAATAATCCCTTGTTTGCTGGAAACCCACAGCTGCAGGAACAGTTCAGATCTCAGTTGCCCATCTTTCTGCAACAGGTAACGCACATGTTTCAGTCCAACACTTCAGTCCTGGTTTTTCTTTCACAAAGACTGTCCGAGTGACATAACAGAATGATAGTGAGCAGCCCATAGGAGGCAAAATACTGTAACAAGCCTTCATCTAGGTGTTGTGAAACGTGGTACAGATATGTATCTGCGCATGCTGAACATTTTTGTTTCTAGGATTATAGATATCTGCCATACATTTGTGGCTACAAGTTTAGATTGTCTTTTTTGATAAGCCTCTAGTAATTTTCTCATAAACTCTAAGTTATTTTTCCAAACATTTGGAAAGTACGAGGCTCAGGTGTGCCTTTTTATTTATTTTATAAAGTTAAAGATGCATTGTGGAGTTTTCCGAGGAAATTAACACATATTAATCACTTTTATTATTATTGTTATATATGTGTGCACGGGTTGTGACTTCACCTAAAAAAATGAGTCATTCGCCGACTTTATAGATTGCCTATAAGGCTGTAGTCAGTTTTCTATGTGAAGCATATGGGTCCGATTCTCCGCTGTGGTGTTTCTGCGCTCTCCCGTCCTATACAGTGGCAACAATGTAGCTAGCTTGCTAGTGGAGCTAACATAGTGGAGCAGGTGAAGAAGAGGAGTCCGCCAAGAGTTAGAGTGGCTCCCACCAAATGGAAATATATATATATTGTGTGTGTTTTGGTTGGCTAGTTGGATAACGTTAGCTTTCCTTTGGATGATCAGTTGCTAGCTGCTAGCTTACATTACCTGGCATAACAAGATACTGTCTTGAGTGGATAATGTCGGCTAATTCATGCTAACTTGCGGGAAAACTGGCTTACTTGCCTTTCCAAACCAGTAGTTATGCAAGGCAGGGGCAGTTAGCCAGCTAGATTATTAATATTAGTTGCTTCGTAATGTTCAATTGAGATTTATTGTCATTATACTGACCGGTTACACAGCTTACTTGCCGGTCTCTGTTGCGGTACGTGACCCACGACTCGAATACGTGACAATACACAATATTACAACATAACGGTGCAGGAAAACAACACAGTGGCAGACCAGTCTCCTGTAGGCTACGTCGCCTCTGTTTTGCCTGATGGCCAGAATGCTCGCTCATGAGTGTGAGCACGCGCGGTTAGTTCGCGAGCGTATTCAGTTGGATGCAACCTGAAACCTCACTGCTAGATTGTGCTAAAAATGACACAAGGCACCTTTAACGTACAATGGACTGCTAACTGATTGACTGGTTAATTCATTGCTACACTCTCTGTTTGGTTGCAGATGCAGAACCCAGAAGCCCTGTCAGTGATGACCAATCCCCGGGCCATGCAAGCCCTAATGCAGATCCAACAGGGTTTACAGACACTGCAGACAGAAGCACCAGGCCTTATGCCCAGGTACCTTTTCGCAGACAGATATTCACATGTTGCATTTTTTTTGTAGAACATATTTTTTTTAACTCTTGTTTTTTCTTTTGGCCTAGTTTGATGTCAGGTGGAGTTCCTGGCGTACCCACAGGTGGAGTTCCTGGCGTACCCACAGGTGGAGTTCCTGGCATACCCACAGGTGGAGTTCCTGGCATTCCCACAGGTGGAGTTCCTGGCATACCCACAGAGAACCCGGCTTCCTCACCCAGCAATGCAGGAACGAATACTGCCCAGCAGCAGCTGATGCAACAGATGCTCCAAATGTTTGCCGGAGGTGGCGGAGGAAGTGCAACGGTACACACATTTACTGATATGACATCTTTAACACCCGTGTGATTTTTTTTTTCTTTCTTTGAAGTTACATTATTTTCCCCCCTGTAGACCCAGACCCCAGAGGTGCGGTTCCAGTCCCAGCTGGACCAGCTTAATGCCATGGGCTTCATCAACCGCGAGGCCAACCTGCAGGCCCTCATCGCTACTGGAGGAGACATCAACGCCGCTATTGAGAGACTGCTGGGCTCACAGCCCTCGTAAAGACATACAGTACATATTGACACCCAGACACGTACATACATAAATACCTGACTCATAAACACACCCAGCATCCACAGAGAACCAAGAGAAATAAAAATGTATTGTCCCAAACTTGATAGAAGAACCTTGGGCAGGATCTGTAAGACCCGCATTCTTTCTCTGTTCTCAGATCATTCCCTATTCCCCATACTTTCTCTTTTTTTGGCGTCATCCAACCACATCTCTGTTTCAGAGTGCTGCTGTAGAGCTGGACTAAACCACTCTCACCTTGAGGGGGTGTTCTGGGCTAGAGAAAAGGAGTGAAAACCTCTCCTGAAAAGGGATTTTCAACTATTTTTTCGTTCATTGTTTTCTTCCCATAAAACTCGAGTTGAGTGTTCCATACAAACACTTACAATAATAAAGATTAGATCCATGTGAAATGATTGGTTGTTGGCTCTGTTTAATACATGGCCAGTGTGAGGCAGTTTGTTAGCATTTAACTTGCAAAACAATACATGATTTTTTTCCCCCTCGTAAACAGAGAGCAATCCTAAACAACAACAGGAAGATATCTTGTCCATACGGATGTTCAACCTCATTCCTTTCTCTCTACTCCGTTCTCAACATTCTACACAAATATCTTTTTGCCCAACAACTTTCACTATTTATTGCAAGCGCTTAAGCAAATGACGCCCTCCACCCTTCCCTGAACTTCTTATTTGTCATTCCAGATAAAAGTGCCCACTTACGGTTGCTTTTCCTTCTGAGGCACCACAGCTGTGCCTTCTGTCCTTTCTGCCCTACGAGAGCATTTTTGGAAAATTACTCCACCAATGCAGTTGGTTAATTAGAAGCCCACCAATAAATTCCGCACAGCATCATCCCGATCGGTAACCATAATCAGATATCACATCGTAGCAGCTCCAAAGCAGGAGACGCTGTTCAAATGAATATAAATAAAAACAATATTTCCTTTCATTTTAATGATTCTTATTCTTATTCTATTTTTCTTTTTCTGAGGTGCAGTTAGTACCTAGAGATAATTATGATTTGTCTCGCATAAAATAAACATGGAAATCAAGTGAGTAAAAATAAATAAATGATGGAAAGACTTTGCAAACAATTATGGTATGTTGGCAACATACGTTTCTAAAATCAAGTTCTAGGTTGTCTTATTTTATTTTATTTTTTTCCTTCTGAAAATCTCAGCATTGTAGTTGTGGTAACTTTGGCAACTGCTTCTATAGCTGCTTTGTCTGTTCACCTCAGCTGAAAAAAAAAATCCATCTCCCAATTGAACATGTTGAAACTAACTTTTAACAGTACTGTACTAAAAAAAAATAAATCATCGTCAAAAACAGTCTACACCCTGTGTCAGTTGATTATCTTTAGGATGGTGTAAGATGATGTCTGTAGCTTTTCATAAAGTTTTCCTGGCCATGAAGTTCATCTAAAGTAATTAAATTTATGTTATGCTTTTGTTTGTTTGTTTAATGTTAATGTTTAAGGCTAAATCTGCTTTTCTAGAACAAATAGTCACATTGAAGGGTACTTTAGGCACAGTTTGTTTGGTACAAACAATATCTGGGTAAGACTTTATTTTTCAGAAAGAAATAATTTCACAGAAATAATGTCTCCCTACAGGCATAGGCAGGTTTCTGAAACGGTATTAATTAAAGGTATTTTACAGAACATGTTGAATTTGTCTGCAGGTAATCATAAAATTCAACAAATTTGAATTATAAAGTTTTGAATAATAAAAGACCAATAAATATTAACTTTGGTCTAAATCAAGTAGTTCCTAAATTTGTCTGGAAATCAACATTTTAAACTCGAACAACTGACTATAAATAATATTGTCTCTATCTTCACTAGTTTGTACCAAAGTGCATATTTATTTTCAGAAAACGTCCTAGAAAAATATCAGTGAATTATGTATGGGCCTAAAGGGTTACCCAGGTTTGATATATTCTTTAAAGTTACCATGTGAACCTAAACTATGAATTTTCTGGTTGAAACTATTAATGTTTTTGGGCTGCCTTCCAACCAGTAAAATAATGACATGGACAATAACTATACCAGTACAAATCAAAGTCTCTACCCACAGGCCTCTTGGCATCAGACAAGTGGCAAAATGGCGTTGGGATCTGATACACAGATCCACCTGTTAGGTGAGGCTTATTGTCATACAAATGAACTGAGTTGCCGTGTAAGGAGAGTATAGTAGAGGGTGGAGTCTGTTCCTCATGACTACCTGCTAGTGGTTCTACCTGTTACACCTGCTCTCAGTCCCCCTCCCCTCTCCAGCCGTCCCTCGGGTGTCAACTGATGAGGGATTGGCAGTCCACGGGACTCCTGCCCTGCCTTCCTGTCTGTCCTCGACCAGCAGTTACCCCTATCCACACATGAAGAAGGAAGCGGGTGGGTACAGCTGAACCTGTTCTCTTTTGCTCCTCCATTTTTAACTTGACTCTCTCTCCACACTGGAGGGAGAGGAACAGGAGTGAGGCTGTATTTGTTTTTCTTTCTGCCTTTTTAAAAAAAACCCAAAAAACTAATATTCAAAGTGGCTCCAGGATATTTACCAAGGCAAACAGGAGCCACCCGCCACTGGATACAGCATGGGGTCTGACGAGTCGTACAATTTTGTCTATAAAGGTGAGGCATGTTTACTTGAGCTGTGATTGTGTAAGAAGAGATAAAAGATGTATGGTAAGGTTAAAGCTGCGTTGTAACTGATTGCTCCAATTTTCTGAGTAAGAGCAGGAAGGAAGTAAAGCAGGAAGTGATAGCTTTCTGTTCATTTGACTAATCCACATGACCTTCGACCTGTTAAAGAAATATGACCCTGCTTCACTAAAGACACTGTTGTTTGCGTTGTATGTCTACCTTCCCTGATTAAAATTGACTGCCCATGATTTTCCATTCATTCCAAGTAGTGTCAGTCACTGGGTAGATCTGTCACGTGTATATAATGTCACAGTGTCTTGTGAGGGTGAAGGACATTAATGTGTCATAAAACAGTCATTAGAAACCTCTAATGTTGTGTTGCAGTGTGTAAAAATAAGAATTTTGACTTTCCTGTTCGTCTGTTCAGTGGTTTTAATAGGGGAGTCCGGCGTAGGAAAGAGCAACCTTCTGTCTCGCTTCACGAAAAATGAGTTCAATCATGACAGTCGCACCACCATCGGCGTGGAGTTCAGCACGAGGACTGTACAGCTGAACCACTTCACCATCAAAGCCCAAATCTGGGACACAGCGGGGCTTGAGCGGTACAGGGCGATCACCTCGGCGTGAGTACACACACATATACACACATTCATACACAATATGAGTTATAGACACATAATAAAAGAGTGCGAAGTCTCCCATCAGAGCGTGCCAGTTTTCAGTAAGACTGATTTCGGTGCACTGCACTCAATCAACAGTCACACCTCCTTCGCACACATCAACACAACAGCTTCAGTTTGGATATGAGATCCAACTGATGTATGTTTGGTCTCAACTTGAACTAACAGGTATTACAGGGGCGCAGTTGGAGCACTGTTGGTGTACGACATTAGCAAGCACCTGACTTATGAGAGTGCAGAGCGGTGGTTGAAAGAGCTGTACGACCATGCAGACCCTCACATCGTGGTGATGCTGGTGGGAAACAAGAGAGACCTGGAGAGCCTCAGGACTGTGCCCACAGATGAGGCCAAAGACTTTGCAGGTTGGTTAAGTTGCATGGTCTTTGTTTAAGAAGGCTGTCTAGTCATCACGTCCCCATTTTATATCTAAGGATTTCTTGTGCCAATTCTTGTGATCATGAAAAATGTATTTAACGGACAGTATTGCACATTTTGCTCCTTGACTATCAGTGTTTGTTGATTGTGATCTTTGCCTTCCTTGCCCCCATCGCACGTAACCAACGCAGAAAAGAAAGGCCTCATGTTTATGGAGACATCAGCATTGGACTCGACCAATGTTGAAGCTGCTTTCAATGAAGTCCTCACAGGTAGTTCAGTCAATGTGTCCAAACACCCTCAGTTCATCTGAGGTCTTTGAATCACCTACTGATTTGTTCTCATTATCTCCAGCGATCCAAAAGAAGGTGGCCAGCAGAGAGGTGACCCGTGGCTCCATCAGTGCTGTAACCCTGTCCAGCCCCATTGGACCCACCAGCGACACACAGGAGAAGGGCAAGAGCTGCTGCAAGAGCTCCTAACAGACTGCTGCAATGTAAAGACCTGCTCCGACAATGTTTAACCAGCATCATGCTTGACTGTTGTGCAAACTTAAAGGGACAGTTCACTCTAAATTCAAAAATCCATATTTTTTCTTACCTGGAGTGCCATTTATTCATTTAGATCGTTCTGGTGTGAGTTACAGTGTTTTGGAGATATCGGCTGTAGAGATGTCTGCCTTCTCCCCAATATAATGGGACTAGATGGCGCTGCGCTAGTGGTGCTCAAAGCGCCAAAAATAAATTTGAAAAACTCAACAGCAATGTCTCTTTCCAGAAATCATCACCCGGTTACTCAAGATAATCCACAGACCTCTTTGTGAACAGTTTAGGAACTACTTTCTTTCTACTGAACTACACCGTATCACTGCATAGAAGGCAACATGCATCTACTCAGGGACAAGAGGCTCATGATCCTGACAGGGTGGGATGTAAAAATTAATGGTGTCCTGAGCTGTAACGTTAGTTTAGTTTGCTCGCCTCGCGTCATCAGTGGATGCACGCTTCCTTCTGCACTGTGATTCAGAAAGAAAATAGTTCCTACATGAAAAAGCTCGCGACAAGGTCAGTGGATTATAACCGGGTCATGATTTCTGGAAAGACACATTGCTGTTGAGTTTGTCCAATGTATTTTTTATTTTATTTTATTTTATTTATTTTTGGTGTTCCATTCCATTTTCTAGTTCCATGATACGCGAGAGAAGGCAGACATCTCTACAGCCGATATCTCCAAAACTTGAAAAACTCACACCAAAACAACCAAGATGGATAAATAGCACTAAAAGAGGAAAAATATGCATCTTTGATTTTTGGGGTGTCCCGTCCCTTTAAGCATGACATATTTCATCCACAGTTTGAAGAAAGAGGTACCGCTTGACATTTGAGAATTCAAGACACAAGTCTCTTTAAATATAAAAAACTGTACAGTATATAACTCATAAGATTATTAACAAATACAAACATTAAAAAAAATCTATTTTATGCACTATATTTCTTTTGGTGACTCATGGGCAGTTGTTACTCTAGATTTAGATTTTTTCCCATTAATCATATCTGTTATATCAAGAGGAGTTGTGAAAAGCTGTATTGCCTTCATAAAGAAATGCACTGGGATTCATTTGGAATAAATTATTTATGGTATTCTGTCTGCATGTAATTACCTTACATAGACATGAATTTAATTATCTGCATTAGACACATTATCTAAACTAGAGGAGGGAATAGAAGAGAGGATGAATGTGAAATAAAGACAGTGGTGGAAGGAAAACTGAAAGTATATCCCAATAATACTTCTCTATTTACTTTATTGACTTCTCTATTATTTACCTCTATCAGTGCTCATTATGGTGAAAGTCTTTTTCCGAGTATTATACCATTGTTGATATTCCAGTACTGGGATGATTACCTATGCATTAACATGTATGAAGCTTTGATGTAGGAGCTGGTCGAGATGAGGCTAATTTTAATTTATTTTTATGCTGTTGGGTAATTAAAAATAAAAATGCATTATATTTTATTTCTTAATTGCATATTTTGTGTCTAAAATATGGACCTGCAAAGAAACCAGCTACTAGAGATGTCAAATGTTAAAAGAACAATATGGGAAGAATTGTACTTGAGTAGAAGTCGCATGAAATGTAAAGTGCCTTGAAATTATACTTAAGTACAGTACTTTAAAAATAAAAAAATACCTGTCATATTAAGTCCGACAGTATACAGCAGTGGTTCTAAACCTGGCAATCTCGCAAGGGTCACAAAATGAAATTGGCTACGCAACATTATGCACAAATTTATTTCCCTTTCTTTGTTCTTATGAAACAAATCACTCTTTGATCATATTTTGTAGACATGGACCCTGTTGGGGTTTGCGAGTAGACATTGCTTCATATTTAGGGCTCACAATCAGAAACAATTTGGAATACGGCTTTTACTATCGTGAGTCCAAGGTGTTCTGTCTCCTCTCGGCCTGTAGATAGCAGTGCTGATGCTGTAAGTTGCGTTTGAAGCGCCTGTGCTGTCCAGTGCGACGCATTTGTTCTCATTTCCTTATTAACTCTAGTCTGACTCATACTACCATCTCGTCCCGCCACCCATGAAGTAGGAAATTCACACTGATCTTACAAATAGTAAAATCACTCAGAGACTTTGTGTGTGTGTGTGTGTGTGTGTGTGTGTGTGTGTGTGTGTGTGTGTGTGTGTGTGTGTGTGTGTGTGTG
>JBBPCS010000037.1:1495811-1509511 GCA_037974645.1 Hollardia meadi
GGCACACCACAGGAAAGAGCAGCAGTTTCTGACATGTAAGGACCAAGCGACACAGAAAAACTCCTGTCCGAGAGATACGAGGAGAACCAGTTCAAGGCGCTCCCAGAGAAACCCACCTACTGTCTTAACCTTTTAAGTTAGAATGTAGAAGGATATACACCAAATGTGATGCCTCATATAAGTCATCAAGCAATAGTTGATTCAGTATGCTGCTCCTTTGATCTGTCTGCCTTGATTCATATTTGATCATACTCCAAGCAAAGCCTGGGTGTGAGGAAATGGTTTTCAGCATTGGCCTTTTTTTTGAGGGCCAAAGTTAAATGAGTTGGAAACTAACTGATAACAGCTCACTTATTATAGGACATCCAAATGTGGTTGGAGTTATTTTCTCTCGGTTTAGTGGTATTATATAGTGCATCACAGAGCAATGGCTTTAAGATCTTTCAACTGTGCACTTTAGGGGCATTTTAATCTGGTTTTGTTGCTTACATTATTATTCTCTACGTAATACGTCCACTTATCTCCCTACTTCAAAAACATTGTTCTCTCACGGAATCTCAGCCTCTATTCTCTTCAGTCTTCCATGTCTCCATGTCATCTTACAACTGGGTTTTTACAAACTCTTCTTCTCTTCTCTTCTCTTCTCTTCTCTTCTCTTCTCTTTTCTTCTATTTTCTTCTCTTTTCTTCTCTTCTCTTCTCTGCTAGCCTAGTCTTCTCTGCCTTATCAGAGGCAGTAGAGGATTACAGTGGGGAGCTGACAGTGACTGGCAGTCAGACAGCTCCTGCAGACTCTTCTCTGCCCCATAGAGCTCCAGGCCTGGGACAGGGATAAGCTGACAACCTGGGACACCGCCAGATAGATAGTGATGAAGAAGAAAGATGAAAGAAGAGGAAATTTGGGTCATGTACATATATTGGAGCACAAATGCAATGATTTCTATTACCCGAACATAGCATCACTTTTGCAGGTATTGTAATAAAAGTTAAACAGCAACTAATCAATTTTTATGCTGATTGAAAACCTAATTTGAGTGGGGGTACTGTAAATATATTAATCAAAACCCATATTGGTTGCATTTGAACAGGTGAAGGAAGTGTAACTTGCACCATGCCATCCATACTCTTCCTCAAAGTAGAGCAGAAGTCTAACCTTTTCTTGCAATTTGTCCCTCACTGGCTTCCCACAATCATAAGCAGCTGTGCGTGTTGGGGCCAATGTGGAATCATAGCTGTTTGAAACCTGGTCTCTGCAATTGTGCCTTTGTAATTTTACTTTTAGATCAAAGTCAACAGACAGGAACTTGCACCTGAAAGTAAAATAAACTTTAGCTTTATGTTAGATCAAAATGTTTGCACGGGGGCTGAAGAGGCCACATTGTCTGCCTGTTATACAAAATATGTAAAAGAAATGTCCATTTCAGTTAGAATATAACTCTTCATGTCCCACTATTTTTATTGGTGCTTCTACTTGGGAGTGAAGCCCCCAGACCCGCAGCTGCAAGGTGGGTGTGTTTGGGTATCAACAATGACTTAAGTCTGTGCCAGGAGGATATGTATTTAGGGAGAGGAATTCAAAAACAGGAAAATGGCCAGTGATAGAAACAATCCCCGAAATACCAAAACCCACCCTTCACCGAAGTTGTTCTTGGCACAAGCTTGCTTTCCATTACTAAGGTTTACTCCTTAGGATGCTGATGCCAAGTACAATTCATCCACAAACCTCTCATTCCATTGATGGTTTGTTTTGTGGCATGTGCAGT
This sequence comes from Hollardia meadi, assembly GCA_037974645.1. Taxonomy (NCBI): domain Eukaryota; kingdom Metazoa; phylum Chordata; class Actinopteri; order Tetraodontiformes; family Triacanthodidae; genus Hollardia; species Hollardia meadi. Next base: position 1,497,574 of record JBBPCS010000037.1, read on the forward strand.
GAAGTTCTGAGTTCCAGTCTGTCCACGGCCAGTTATCACTGTCCCCCTTGGTATTAAAGCATTGGACTCGGGTCACCGTGTGGTCAGGGGGCACACATGGATGGGCACTGAAGGACAGGTTGAGACAAGCCTATGCAACCAAACCACAGGCAATATTTAAAATAGTGTCTGTAAGGCTGAAACTATTTCCTCTCCGACAGCGCTGTGGTGTGGTGCGAGTTGAATAGAGCAAGCTGCTGGATATCTGGCTTTCTCGGTCGGTCTGTCTGTCTGTCTTTGGCTTGGCCAGTTCATCTTTTTAACTGGATGACTGGAATGGATGGCAGTGGATCAGCCTCATCTGGCTCGGACATTTGACTGGATGCTTGGCTGCAGGCTAGCTAGCTGACAAGCTTTCTGGATGCCGGTCTGTCTGACTGACTTGCTGGCTGGCTGCCTGACTGACTGGTTATTAGTTCTGGCCCTTCCTTTAGCTATGTAGTAAGCTCAGGAAATTGGAACAGGGACATTTGGCTATGACAGCCCGGGAGGTGTGCTAAAACACTGCTGACAGAGATAAGACATAGTGAGCCAGGATGTTCCCTGCCTACCCATAAGCCCCATGAGTCCATCACCAATTACAGTATCAGCACCTCTTTAGAGAGTATCCCTTTCTCTCTTTTTCTTTTGCTATCCTAGACTACAGTTTTTGATAATATTATATTTTCACAAAGTTTCTCCAGTGGCCTGCTACTGCTCCCTTGAAAGTAACAGGGTTGTATACATTGTTGGCTGAGGAGAGGCAACCTAATTGGAGCTATAGTTTATGCAGACATGCTCTAAGATGGTGGCATTACTCTTGCTTTGAGTGTAGTGTCAGAAGCACAGTGCAAGACAAATATAGTACACACCAAATGGAATTCGTTTTTGTAATCTTGTCCATGGTATTGCACTAATGAAGAATAATTTAATATTGTCCTTCTCGTACACTTTTAAAAGCTGTGTTGAGGAATATGTATGTTTTCGTTACATGTGGACAGCATGTATTTGTGTTTGCATGTACCCATGACTAGATGTTGTGGTGTGTATGTGTGCATTAAGTTAGGTATTTTATTGTGTGTGCATGAGTTTGTGTCTGCTGCAGCTCAGATTTGTGTTGTTGCCAGTGTGTTCATCAGAGGGTGAGTAGCAGGGTCAGGTGATGTGCTATGACAGATAAACGAGGTTAATGCGGGGTTTCACTGAGGCCTGGCCATGTTTGCTTTCCTTACTCCTGTCATCTACTATCGACTGCGAGAGAAAAGTAACTTACCTGCAAAATGGCTCAGTGTCATGCCTGCACTGGAAGAGCCAGATTTTTACACACACAGACAAGAAAGAAATGTGTTCATTCACAGTCTCACATTTCACATCAATCTCACACAGGCTCATACACGACTTACATAACATACGGACATTTATAGCAGATATTTGCTTGGTCGTACAACTCATTAACACACACACACACTTGGCGCAGCTGTGCTTATGCTAGCGTACACACCCATTGCAGGGGCTTGCCCAGGGAAAATACCTGTGGTAGGAGAAGAAAGTTTCCCTAATAGTAAATTACCAGACATCCTCATCAGACTAAAATAATTTGGACATTCCTTAACCTTAAGCCTTCCTACGGGAACAGTAAACCACAGTTTGAGTGTCAGGTGGTTTTTGAATCATCATCATCATCATAGAACAAATAGATATGTTTTATATCTCATCTCAGAAAGAACTGGAGGTCTAATTTGCTAAACCACACAGAAAGTAAACGTATTACTGCCAGCATGGTCAAAAACATGTTGTTGCTGTATGTAATAAACATGTATGAACTAAAGGTGTGAATCTTTGGGAATTTCACAGTTTGATTCTTGGGGGTCCGATTCGATTCAGAATTGATTTTCAATTCAAAATGCTAATTTTGATGTTTAACCTAAGTGTAAACCCACCGAGACGTCACCCATTGGCTTGTAGGAAACCATTCTAAAGCCTCAAGTTTGGCATTATGGCCATTGTCATCTTGGTTTTCTGGAGCTGGCAAGGACACCCCGTGTTAGTGACTCAGAAGTTAGCCACGTCCTAAAGCATACCCCGCTTTATTGTCTATTTAACTCTAAGTGGGACCATTATTTACAACATGAATATCATGCTGTAAAGAAGACATGAAACTAGCGACTGAGACCATAAACACATTAGGAAACTGATTACTGAGGTAATAAATCAAGTAAAGAGTTTCTCATAAGCTTAAACCTGCAGTGTGGAACTTCTGTCCCCCTCTTTTGGCAGTGAGCGTAATCACACATCGACTGTCGACATGCTTATGAAGCCATAGCCTGCAACATACTTCTAGTTGCTGTAGCCCATAGCCCATGGCTGTAGCCTACTCTGTCACTACAGTTGCTCCCCTTTTGCTCTGGACAACCAATCTTTGTTAAACGCATCGTTACTGATGAGCCAGGGTAGGAATGTCGCCAGAGACACTGGCTTAAAAACTCTGGTATACTGTGAAAAACAGCTAGATTTATTTAGTGTTTATCAGTTTAATCAGCAATGTGTGAACACCTTTGGCAAGGACTTGAAGGTAACGGACATTCATTTATATGAAAAAAGTCACGCACTCCAGCTTTAAGTACAATAGGATTTGTTTTGCAATTAGTGGAGTCACCCCCCCTGCTGGCTATTAGAAACAATGCAGATTCAAGGCACCTCCACATTGGCTTCCATTTTCAGAAATTGAATCTCCATCCACAGTCAATGGTTTCATCCTTATTCATCAAACTATCATAGTAAGTAGAGCCCTTTAATAGAATCTTAACGTTAACTTGTTCTCAGTGGAAGGTCTAATGTTTCAGATGTTGTTTCCATTTTGTTAATAGTGTGATATTGTTAAGTGCTGTATGACCATAGCGGTGATTGAGGGCTCTATAAAATAAATCGACTGGACTTAAATTTGATTGTCAGTCGTTGACATTGCTTCTGTGCTCTCCACTATTTTTTTGTGATAGCCCCATAAATGTCACAACAGTGTAACATTGTGAGTTTCCATGCTGCCTTTGCTAAATTGTGTGAGAAATAATGCGTTTTGAAAGTGTCAGTAGAATATTTCCCACAGCACTAGAAGACATCCTGTGTCAAGACAAATTCTGATTGGGCTCCTACTATGTCTTCCTGTAGCATTAACCACTTACCAAAAAAAGAAATAATTCCCCGACTCCTATCAAACCTCTCACCACCAATTAGCCTCAAAGCCCAACAATAGGCAGTCTTTTTTGAGTGACGAGACGCTCCCCCCTTTCCTCCTTCAGCCCAGTGCTTTTGTTTTTGAGGCGAGCACCCAGTCATCTTGGTTTAATTCTACATAACCTGCCATTAGCTCTGCTTGCAATTTGCCTCACACTACCTCTAGCGTGGGTGCCCGAGATGGATAAGCTGAGTGCATTTGCAACCTGACAGGAGACTGTAGACTACTGCTGTGGGGGTGGGGGTGGGGGTGAGAGTACAGAGGTAGCATAACCCTTTTAGGAAGCACTTCATGGATGCCTTTTATGCTTACTTAAACCAAGAGGACTGGAGGGGGAAGAAAATTTGCCTGTGCATATAACAGGTAAACTACATCATTCAGATACCACACCAAGGAACCCAGTTCCTATCTCCTGACTCTGTTCTTGAATAACAAGATTTAATGGTGAAAGACTGTGAATGTGCTGTTTTCTCAGTCAGACACACAACAATAGTAATGGCTGCTACCAGAATAGATCAGATAACAGAAGTGAATTTACTATTATGTTAAAGGTGCAGTTTGTAAGATACAGACATAATTGTAGTATAAAATGTTCAAAAAATGAACTATTGCTATAGCTACAAGCTTAATTAAGATAATTAAAGCCCCAGATAACTGCAGCATAGTGACCAGCAGTTGGCGGTTATTCTGTAGATATGCCGTTCCCTATATCTTTGGAGGTACCTTCAAATTCTGACTATATTTTATAAATTGCCCCAATAAACATAAATTAAAAACAACATAAATTGAATGTAGGAGGTGAATGGAAACCACAAGTTAACAATATAAAATTATTAACTTGCTTCAATATTTTTAAGTTTTGATCTTTGCTGGACTTGATTACTGATTCAACACCAACAATGTAGATGCTGTTGGATGCAGTTAAGTAGATTATCTTTTTTATGATCCAAAATATTTTCTCTAATGTCCATTCACCTGAGACATTATCTTACACATTAAACAGGAGAGAGAGACCTAATGTGGAGTTGATATACGAGGCTGTCCCATTTCTTGAATAGTGATGGTAAAACTTTCTGGCAAGTCGCGACAGCCTCTCTGTTTCGGACATGAGACAACAAAATGCCCCCCTTAGAAAAGGGCAAGCCACGTTTTCTTGGCTTCTGACGAAAAACCCAGCAGTACACGCACACACAGACACACACTGCTGGATTTGAGGTTTGGTTAAACTGACCTAAACTCCATAACCTTTGCCTCAGAACTACATTGACCCTGAACCATGTGAGGGATAATATGATTCACTGTGACACGGAACATCAGCTAACATCTGCTCATACTCTCCTGGTGGATTAACCGCAGGGCATAAAATGCAGACTGGTTTGAACTCACTGCTGCTGATTATTCTGTTTCTAACCAGAACCAATGCTGTCAACCAGGACCTCATTTTTAGAACCAGATTACAGATCTAACCCTAACCCATGATTCAGGCCTAATAGGCTCATTACTCTTTGTTTGCATTACACACATTTTCTAGTGTGTGATGGCTGCTTGTATATATTGATTTATATGGCAAGACATGACAGACTTGTTGACATGTTAGTAACCATGCCAGAGAAACTGCCTTGTATAGATGTTGTCAATACATGAGCACAATGCTGGTGTTTGCTTTGGAGGTAGGCTGTACATTTGAGTTTTCATGAGGTGTTGCTCACTTGTATGAACTAGTCGATACTGCCTTAAAGCTTGGTTATTAGTGCTGCTGACAGCTTGTGTGTTTGTATTTGGTTGTCTACAGATGTCATGGATACCTAAGAAAAAGGCTTGCAAAATACTGCTCTGGGTCAGCTGCCATATTCAGAGAGGCTACTGTAGCTTAATTAACTAAATTAGGACTTAATGTATTACAGTGTTAGAGTGTGCTATGTATGCTTGTTCGTAAAATGTAGGCTGGGCATGAACACGCATATTAAAATGTGTGCATACAGTATGTGCAAGTGTGACTATATTTCACTTCCAATCTGCTGACTTGCAACAAGTGTAGGCTTTATCAACATGACCCACAAGCTATCTGTGTTCTTGGAAGTTTTAACTGTTTACCTGGTGGTGATTTTGGAACAGAAACACCCATTTTCAGCTGAATGATCAATGAAAAACTGGCCAAATGCACAAGCTCAAAGATTCTCATTGCAAAAGTGTTCTTTCAATCTCCTAATCAGGACAGAGAAACTTGAGTCCCCTCTCCCACAAACACATATGAGCTGATTCTCTGAAACCTTGCACAAGGCTGCTAAGAACCTGCTGGATTTGCAGGTTTCCATTTGAACTTTTTGCAAAGGTTTTTTCTCCGTCCAAGTGTGTTTGCCAAGAGCAACACGTGATTAGAATCCACCAGTGGTGTTATTGCTCAGTCCCCTCTTGTTCAGCTTTAGAGAAGAGATTTGTAGGGTTTATATTGTTGTTGTTTAATTGTAATCTTTTAAAAAGGAGGCACAGTTTCATATTACCTCGTAAAAGTATTGAGCTTGTGTCCTGCACTCATTTATACGATTTTTATGTTTGTAAGCCACACGTGAGGCGAAAAGAAAGGTTTTGAGCAGATGTGGCTCAGCTTAGTTTTCTAGTTTTTAGTACTGTATATGACTCAGTGTGACCTTGAAGTCAATTGAAGGGCTTTGTTCCAATGTCTGTTTAATTATCGATATTTCAATATCATCGATATCATTTTCTTGTGTGACACAACGCATATTTACTTTGTCCTGTCAAATGTAGAAGTAAAAACTGTTGACTGTTGCCTCATTTCTGTTAGATATCTAAATAAAAAAATAGATTTGCTTGACCAGATAATATGTTTGTGGTTCAGGGTACTGCCAAAGCAAACTGTCATATGAATTCTGTGAGAGATATTTTTGGGGCCTACAAAGTTTGCTTTCTGCAGAAAAAGACTTCACAAACTAAATGTCTGGATGATCCCTTATCAGCGTAGAGAAAAAGTTTTTGTTTTTTTTTTTTAAATAATCTGTTTTTGCACAGCATACCATGTTATGCAACAGCTACTGCACTGTTTTCTGAATAATGTGTGACCATACTATTTTTAAATGTTATGTCAGCAAGCAGCATTTTTCAATTGTGCATCAACACCAAGAAAAGCATCATGACCACTGATTTGACTTTAACGAGGCCTTTCAATTTCCCAGGATAGTTTTTAATCTTTTGAATTGATCCTTTAATTTGCACTCATCTGAAAAGCTTTGTGTAAGCTACTTTTGAAATATGAAATACCATACATTGAGACCAGATTATGTTTGCAGCAAACTGCTTAAGATTCAAAGCTGATATAGCACATGCAGTTCACAAAGAGTTCCCAGATCCTATTCACATATTTTGTGGAACATGAGCAGTTTTCAGACCCCAATGCCGAGGAGCGTAATATCTAATATTTGGAGTGCTAGTTTATAAAAGTATTCTATAAACTAAGAATGTCACCATCCTTGTCAATTGCAAAACACCAGGAAAACATTAATGCAATCAGCGGGTAGATGAATGGAAACGAGAGACTGATATTTAAAAACTGATATCCCCTCTTATCTGGTCAGCACCGACAACTGGCTGGCTCCTGTGCTCCCCTCTCCACCGCTGCTTCATTGGAGGAATCACTCGATTATTGAATCAATGCTGTGTCGGTTGTGCGAGTGTGTGCGTGCAGCCGTGCAAACTAACTGGACAAAGAGTTTGTTGGATGTGTGTGTTCGAGGAACTGCAGTGATTTCACTAAAGCTAGAACTGAGCGCCTGCCCCACTTTTAGTCTTTTAATCATACTTAGACACTCAATGCACTCCTGTGCGTGTGCGTGTGTGTACTTTCTAATGCATATGTCTTTTCTTATACATAAAAAGGCAGGATGCGCCGTAAAATTGTCCTCATTTAAACTTTTGGCTCTGCTGGCAGTGACTCATCAGATTGAACTTTAAGATAAATGTTAAACAAATTTTCTGAGATTCTAATTCAAAGACTATATTCTAAAATATTCTAAAGGACCTTCATATGTCATTTAGATTTGGAAATGTGTATAAATAAATGAAATTATTTAATGGCCATTTATTAGTGGCCATTAGCAGCTAACTACAATCTCTATGTGACAATGTGTGTCTTTGTTTGTGTGGGTGCGCATTTTATTTGTTGGACCCTTCAACAATGTAATCTCGCAATGACCTTGGAGTAGTTTTTAGCCCCATGGTGCCCATCCCTGTGACTAACACCCAGTCTAACAAGCTACTTCAAGCTATATAGCTGGACAGCAAGCTTCAGCATGCCTCCCCTTTTTATATGGAGCAGTTGTATGTTGCTTTCAGTGATAAATACGTTGATATACATATAGCAAAAGTGTGTTTTGAATTAGATATTGTTATTCAAGAGTGATACCATCTCTGGATGGTTACTATTGTTGCCTCTAGATAGCAATCATCATGAAAAATTGTATGAAATGACTATGCACAAAGCAATGACACAAATCTGTTACTTCTAACGTGAGATGCAGAGAAAGCTTTTGATCAAGTGTTGTGGCTCCAAGGAATGTATAAAAATCTAATTACTATAGTAAAGCTTAATGGTATTGTCCAGAATATTTTCAAGACAAGGAGACATTAAATAATTATTTGCAGTCCACAGAGAGGAACTGGCAGAACGTATATAATAGATAGGAAATGCATAGCACTAACACTCATCAGAACTCATAGATTGATATAAAATAGAGATTTTCTGCCTTATTAAATGGCTAAATTACAAGAAGAATGGGCATGAAAGTGATTACAAGTATATTCACAGATGATTACAAATGGTATGATGACTCAATTGAAACATTTGCAACAAAATTCTATAAAGACACCAATTTCTTTAAATATTTACATATACAGGAAGGAGCTCTCATGAGAGAGACATAAGACATAAAAACAGAAATAATGAAAATAGTAAAATCTCAAAAACTGTATAAAATCCTACAGTAAATCTGGACAGTAAAGTTATTGAATAGAGGTGGATGCTTGCAGCATTCCCTTTCCACAGACCACGGGAAATTCTCCTGATGTCTTTTAATGTATTTGCAGTACTGTTCTGTTCTGTAATGTGTTGTGTTGTGGTACTGGCAGCCGGTTTCCTAAATGCTGTGCATGTGTCAAATTGATGAAGATGTTTTCTTAATTTGCTTGTGTTTTGTTTATTTGCATACAACTGCGATTTGGTAGTTCTAGTTTTTTTTTTTTTCATTTTGAGTACAAATGTATAAATGTGACAAAACACATTAAACAAGTGATTAATCTGATAACTCGTAATGTAAAAACCCATGCTAAAGTCATTAAAAAAGGTAGTAATCATGTTTACTAACAAAGTAGTATTAAGTCCTAACGGGCTGAAAGTTTTTGAGCCATTGGTGTCCTTTCCAGAACATTAGGCACATTGAAAGAGGAGTTAAGGACAGGGGGTGGCTACATACAAGATGCAATTTGAGTACAAAGTGTTGAAAATTACGTGTTATTTGGCTCAAGGGGGATCTCGCTCTTATTATTTATACCCTCCTTTACCATATAAACAAAGCATCTGTCCGATGCTAGTAAAAAAAAAAAAATACTAGAGAATGTAAAACACTGCTTAAATTTTATTGAATCAATTTAAATTTGTTAGCTACTAAATCTTTTTACAATACAACTACAATCTGCCTTGAGTATTTTGCATTTTGCAACTGTAGGGAGAGGAGAGGTCACACTAGACTTGTTCCAGCCTGGTTCCTGGAGCCAGGACAGCAGTGCTGTACATCTCCAGCCTGTCAAGTATTGACAGTGTAGCTCACTGTGGAATGCTACGAGCCAGGCAGGGTGTGGCCACGCTTTCTTAGCGGCTCTGACCCTGTGACCCTCGGTTATATAACTGATCGTCAATTGTCCTGTGCCTCCGTGCAAACGACAGCCATCACCAGAGGCATTATATTTACGGGTTGTCCGTAAGATTAGGTAGGTTCGGAGGTTTTCAATTTGGTATTCCCAGTCTGGTGTCAAACTAACGCTAGTTGTCTGGACGGATGTCCGTCTGTTCAGCGTCTTTGCAGCAACATATATATTTGAAGCATTATAGTTCACCACAAGCTCATTGGCTTTGTTGACATTGAGCTGCAGTTGATTGTCGAAGTTCTCAATCAGTCCTCTTTACTCTTCTGTAAAATTAATCTCGAAGTGAAGACAGCATGTTTCTTACTGGAAATTATTCAATGGAATCATACATATCAAAATATATAGAGACCTTATATTTCACCAAAAGCTAAACTTAATGCTTTTAACAAATTCCTTCAAGGCATGCATCTACACAGACATGGATGTAATCTGTTAGTGGAGGCATACAACCGCAAGGCGTTGCTGGAGCGAGAGAGATAACGTTTCCTGGTGTGTCATGTGTTTCACACGACAGTGACATAACCTAAAGTCATAAGAACTAACGTACGCTGACCTGAAGTGCCACAATACTCTGGAAGTTATTTGAGTTTCAGATTTCTGAAGTTCCAAGTAATTTTCAGGTTTTTTTTTTGCCCCCCTCGGCTTGTTTTTTATGACTTTGCAGATTCAAATGATCTCCTATGGGCATGGTACACAAGCACAAAAATACTGTAGACACATATGCACAGATATACCCACACATTGCTAGCAGTCAAGGTTAAACAAAGATAACTGGACTTTTTTTGGGTTAAGGGCAGTGCAGCATGTTGAAAGTAGCAGGATCTCAAGGGACAGCTGGTGGGGCAGTGTGAGCACCTGCACTTTATGTGTGTGTGCATCTTTGTGTGCGTGGCTCTGTACATCAGTGGCTTTTGGAGGGGTTACCTGCAGTGTCCTGGCCCAGTGTCTGTTTATAGGTGTGTGTGTTTAGTGTTTGTTAAGTGTGAGCATGTGAGCACCTGTGCTGCCAGCAGGAACCTGCCCCAGCCGTGGCGCTTCATGACGTATTCTGGTGACTTCCTAAGGTCGTGCTGCGAACCCCACAATAACTATTGTCTTCATAAAGTCAACTCGCCTTAGTGTCCAGAACAGGAGGATAAGTGTTTGGTGCATCAGAGATACAAGTTAAATACAAATATGTTCACAAAACCACAAATCTTAATCATTATTATTAGTAATTAATGATACAGTGTCAAACAGGGTTTTTTTTAATGAAAGCACATGAAATGGTGTTAATCCAGCCACAGAGAGCTTTCTTAACTGCTATTGCTCTATGATAAATTATAATTCTCACTCACTCATTCAAAAACAACATAAACTTGGTCAGCATACACGATAATTGCGAGGGAGAAGCCAGCGATAATAAAACGTGCTGCTTTTAGGTCTTTATTTTGAGATAATTGCACTTTCCTCATAAAAGTTCAACTTTCAGCCAATGTGTGTGACCTACTTTCTCCCAATCATAAACTGTGATTAGTGTCATTTTGCATCAGTGTCCTGTGGTGCATGACATGTTCCTCTGACGTGTGGATTTGGGTCTGGTATACTGCTGAACTTGTAATCGCTATCTGATCTTCCCTCTCTACTGTGTGCTGTCTATGAGATTAGATTAGCCTTCGAACAAAGAAGCATTTTTCACCACAAAGACCTGTATTACTCTTTTTCGTTTTCGCTTTGGTTTTTACATTGGTTTCACTTTTGTGGAAGTTGCCAAATCAAAGTTTGCCACCGTGATTGCAGAACATTTTCTGTCCTTAACCAGTGAACTTTAACTTTGATTTCTATAAGCATTCAAGCCATCAAAAAGAAGCATCTCTCTCGCCACAGATAAAAGCAGACAAGAATAGGAGAAGCAGGTTGACTCATCATTCCACAAATGACAGGGTTGTGTCAAGGAGTACAATGAGGCTTCGTGAAACCTGCTCTACAGCAGCAGCTTGTATCCATTCGCTATTATATGACAGTAGAACATCCGTAATCTGGCCATTAAACCTGCCGTCTACTTCATTCTCAGATTATTGCTGGAGAACAGGCCTGCCACATCAGCACTCTTTACTATCCTTGTAATTGGATGGGTGGTTAATTATACTTCCGGTTTTCTTTGTGAGGGGAGCTTGATGCACATGAGGGTTATGTTGGTGGGCTGGAAAGAATGCATGTTTAAATGAAGGAGAGATGATTTACTTTGCGTAAAGATGACAAGGAGAGCTCTTTGTGTTAATGTTTTCTGGATTGTGTGTGTACTGCGTGTGTAGTATGTGTGTGAGCGACAAATAAAAAGACTTGAGAAAGGATCAAAAGCAGTAGATTATTACTTGGTGTGCGTGGGCAGCAGACGTGCCTTTGAAAAAAATGGAACTTGAAGAAGTTTGTGTGTGCACATGTGTACATCTTTGAAGATGTGAGTCCGTGTGTATTCCCTGTAGGCCCCCCTCGCAGCATATTCCCCTTATCCCAGTGTTGGGATCTTAGGCGGCCAATCAAAGCCAGGCTCCCTGTGACTTCAGCGTCTCCGGGCCCTCTGCACTAACGCTACTCAACTGAGGAGTGCTGAGTAATTTCCTCAGGTGGCAGCTTGTGCTCTGATGTTCAGCATCAGTCTCACTCACATATTTTAGATCCCACTGATTGAGAAATATTGTATGTACACACACACACACACACACACACACACACACACACACACACACACACACACACACACACACACACACA
>JBBPCS010000037.1:1514348-1529393 GCA_037974645.1 Hollardia meadi
CACACACACACACACACGTCACACACACACACACACACACACACACACACACACACACACACACACGTATACGCTGAAACAGCAAGATTCAGGTGACAAAGCTTTTCAGTGAATGTGTGTTTGAGTGTCAGTTTCAGGGAAGCAATGTAGGTCGGTTGAACTTTTGCATATGACAATAAATCCTTTGAATCCTTGAATCCTTAAATATTCAGTTTTTCCCCCAGTGTTATTGTGTGAACAGGTATGTTCCTGCATTCAGTGGTGGAAAGTAACTAAGTACATTTACCCAAGTACTGTACTATACTACAATTTGGAGTTACTTGTACTTTACTTGAGTATTTCCAATTTCTGCTACTTTATCCTTCTACTCCACTACAATTCAGAGGCAGATATTGTACTTTTTACCACCCCCCTCCTCAAACTTTTATTTGACAACTTTAGTTATTAGTTATTTACAGAATTAGTTTAGTAATGTAAATATAATCAACAAATAAACTATGATGGAACATTATAAATTAAGATAAAACTTTATTGATCCCTGAGACAAGCTACAAACAGATAAACAATATAAAGTCACCACCTTTACCAGCTTCAACATTTAAGTGATGAACACCTTAATGCATCAAAACTTTAATCCAGTAATATTATATACATTATTCTACAAATCTGCCATTCTGCATGATTAATACTTTTACTTTTGGTATATTTTGATGCTAATGCTTTTGTACTTTTACTTAGCCTTAGTAAATATTTAAATGCATGACTTTTATTGTGAACAGAGTATTTCTACACTGTGGTATTGCTACTTAGCAGAACAGAACTTCTTCCACCTTTACCTGCAGGATTTTAGTGAAAGCTGCTCTAATCAAGTTGTTGATATTTATAATGAATTAAATCACTCCATGTACTGTGAAATGTGCTGCTTATAGTGACAAAACCACAGAGAATTATCACCAGACTCTTTCATATGGAGCATTTTTCACCTTTTTTCTTATCAGTGTTGCTTTCATACACAGCAGGCAGCTGTTTTAGCAAAATCACACCGTAGCTACCCGCCCAGCACCAAACGACAAACTTGGCGACTAACTGGTGAACATAGTGAAGCATTTTGCAGCTAAAGAGCCAAATACCTTCTTCAGGATTCGGTATAGATCAAAGTAGGGCTAAAAGAAAATTGAGTCTTGTTTAAGGTTTAAGTTCCTATATTCCTACATTACATCTTTTGAAGTTCCCATTGTATAACTCGGCAGCCAAACAAGATGACAGACCACTTCTCTTATTGTAGTTTACACCCCTTGTGTTGCTATAGCAATCTTACTGTTATATGTTGCTTGCCTTAGCACACGCAGTTATTTCCAGCATAAGCTGCTTAGCAGCTGTAGTGGTACCATACCAAGCTTTATACACATACTGTATGTAATAGAGGTACAATATATGTCATTAGACAATGCATTCTCAGAAACCTTTTTCACATGCCAGAGTTAGAAATGCCGTGCCTAACTCTGAAGATAAAAGCTCTCATAGATGACACATCTGTGGCTGAATGTAAAGACACTGTTTGATGTGACAGCTGATATGAAATGTCTCTAATCTGAGAGCTCTGAGACACATAATATTCCTTTCATGTCAAAGTTTTCATCTATACTGACTGTATTTTATAACACAGCATAAACAGTACATTGTGAATGAGGTGTGGTACAGTAGAGATGCATGTAGGGGATTCATGTGAAAGGATGCCCAGAGACAAGAGACAGAGGCATTAGGAGACAGAAGATTAAGGACTTGAAACCATTTGATGGAAGAGTGATAATTGAGAATGGAGTTATGAAGAAGGAGAGGTGGGCAGGTGGATGCAGGCGAGGAGTGGAGTGGAGTGGAGGTAAAGTGAGGGAGAGAGCGAGGCGGAGAAGATTGCATCTCAGTGCCAAAACCTCACCGATCACCAGTACCTCTCAGTACACCTCTGAGTCATGCCTGCTTGATTGAACAGATGGTGTGTGCTTCAGAAAGTGTGTGTGCTCCCTGCCATAACACACTGCATGTGTATACTGCACACGTGAGTGTGCGCTCTCCTCCTGTATATGTGAATTTATGAAGTGTTTACTCCTACGCCTGTCTGCAGTTGTGTTGTAGAAGCACTGCGACTCCTCTTAAATCACAGGAATCTGCTTAAGATGCAAGATGTCCTTCGTCCTACGGAACACACACAGACACACACACGCAGACACTCTTATACACAGTGGGTGCAATTAGTATCACTCTGCAGGAATTAGCAAATATGCCTTTGAAAGTCTGGGAGGTGTTGACTGTTGATTTGTAGTTGATTAATCAATTCTTTGAAAGAAAATTAGTTGCCAGCTATTTTGATGATCAATTAATAGTTGCATATGTTAACATGTTAGTTCTAGCTTCTCAATTGTAAGGATTTGCTGCTTTTATGATAGTAAATGAAGAGTCTTTGGGTTTTAGACTGTTGGTTGGACAAAAGAAGCCAGAAGACTTTTTTCACAATTTCTGGCATTTTATTGACTGAAATAATCAATTAATCATGAAAATAATCGGCTGATTAATGGATGGAAAATAATCATTAGTGGCAGCCCTCATGTTGACCCAGTCATTATGGTCGAAAGATTAAACTTTTTATGGCTTGGCAACTAGACAGATCAGATAATAGGAGTCATCCCCAAACGAAGAGACTGTCTCATGTAATTACAGGGAGCAACAGTGAAGTCTTACATTTGTGATGTTACCAAACCAGTTGCTACTTTTATATTATTCTTTGAAAACACCGACACTGTGCACAGTGTCGGTGTTTTCAAAAGCACAATAATAAAGGTTACAATCTTGGGTTATGATGTCAAGCAAGTGGCTTCCATTGTTGTGTCATATGCACTTTTCCATTTCTCCTTGGCAGACCACAATTCCATTTTATTATAAGATTGATATTTTTTTACTGTATTTCTTCTTTGTAATATATCATGACATAAACTTTTAGTCCATCCTCGTCTACTTTGTGGCATTTAGATGATGTTTAGAAACTATGGGCTGGATTTCCCATGTCATATAGGTGGCTGAAGACCTTTCCAACTATTTATTAAATGATTATATGGTAGTGAAAGTTCATCGTTGTTTTATTTTACCAAAGGGATATTTATGTGTTTGTTTATCATTTACAGTAATAGATGCATACCATCCCACTTTCCTTTTATTATTGCAGTAATGCGTAATAAAGGACACTCTTGACACGCCCTTGTTAAGTTAACTCATTGACTTTGCAAACTGTTAACCGAGGAAATAAATTGACAGTTCAAGTTTGTGTTGTGTTGGTCAACTGATACTCTGCCCACTTCCAAGTGTGCAAATGTGAATTCTTTAAGTTGGACAAATACTTGAGCTAGTGAATGTGCTGCTGTTGCACTGGTTGGTAAAAGAGATTGTGTGTGAACTTGTGCTGTGTGTCGAGAAAAGAACATGTGTCAGCATACTTGAATATGCCCAGGTGTTAGTGTTTGAGTAAGCAAAATGGTGTGTGTGTGTGTGCGAGTGTGTGTGTGTGCGCGCGCGCACGCGCGCATCTTTTGCTGACAGATGGTACATTTATTGAGTAAAGCAAACGTTTGTTATCAGAGGTTCAAGTAAGGCAGGTGCTGGAAAGTTTTTATTGTTTAGATTATTATTATTATGGGTATAAGTTTCTGGAAACCCAAAGGAGATGCTTAGATTATTTTTATTCTGCTTCAGTTCTTTTGGTGTAACAAGCAAATTTAATGAACATTTTTACATACCAGTTCAGCCCACCTGCAAGATCTACGGCCATTGCAGTTACTGCAGTTATTAGTCGACCTCCTGAATTTCTTGGTGCAGTGCATCATTTTGTCAGTTCATGGGCTCTATTTCATCCTTTGAGGACATACCAGTTTCCTTCACACACAGTTAGTCCTTGTACATGATTTTGCATTCCAGGATTTTTGTTGCAGAGCATCGTATTTTCCTTGACATGGCCTTTTTTTTGTTATAAAGCTGTTTGTAGGGCTCCTGAGATTGACTCGTGCTCTGTTTGTCAACCTTCATGGCAGTAAATGTATAGATTAACAGTTTCTATTTTTAGAGCCTTTTATTGGGCCCCTTTAATCTCTTGGGGTATCATTTTACTCCCCTATGCCTTATATTTCATTTTCTTTTATTTGGGTTATTTTTTATATCTTTATTAGACATCAGAGGCAGAAGTAGACAGGAAGCGGGGAAGAGAGAGGGAGCTATGCTATGCTATGCAACAAAGGTAACCAGTTGGAATCGAACCTGCGATGCTGCAAAGTCATGCGGCCATGTGGCATGCCAAGTCGCTCCATTGTTTTTCGTTTTCATCTGCTGTGTTTGCTAGAAGCATGTGTTGGTCTACATCTCCAAGTCCTAGGGTAGGGTAGTTCTAGGGTAGTTCAATTTGCTATATTGTGATTAATAAATGGTTATAGCCAAAAAGTCCATGTATGAACAAAAATAGTCGCACACTCGTATCTACAATGCAAAAAATATTTAAAAATAATTTTGAATAAATTATCAAATTACCAGCGTTTTAACATGACGGTCTTCTCCATTTGATAATTTGATAATTTATTTAAACAATTTTTGCATTGTATGCAAAATTTGCTACGGGTGTCTGACTTTGTTTTCATACTGTTCATGTATGAATGGACACCAATGTAGTCGGCACCTCTCCAACATTGGTGTACGTTCCTCCATTCCCTCTTACTAGCCAAAAAGTCTACAGTTTATATTTACATTTATACAAAAAACTTAAACTTAAAAAAAGCCCTTATGACAAGCAATGGTCAGTAAATAATAATTTTTCCATTTTTTTGTTTTGCTTGAGAGACAGTGTGAACACATGTATAGTATATATCAGCAGTGCTCCTTTGTGGCGTTGTACCTCAGACCAGGAATACCAACTGTGTCATGCAGTGCATTTTGTCACTTTTTTAATTGTCATTGAAAAACAATTAGCTGATGTTCCTGTGCACACATAAAAATAACTTGTGTACCTATCATTTGTTTGAGATCCACACCATTCCCTAACAGTCTGCTTGTCTCTCTCTTCCACAGGATTGTGCTGGGTGTCAGCGAGCTTGCTTTCGCAGGGAAATGATTCCACATGAAGTGCGACGCACTCGGCCCCCCGTCGTCTTCGGCGGCAGCAGCAGGTGTGACGTCGTGACACTCTCCTATACCACACTGAGCTCATCTTTGAGCCGCTAAAGACCCCCGGACCAAACAGATCGCCCCACCCCTCCCCTCTAACCACCCCTCCATATCTTCATCTTCATCTTTAATCCTTCCTCTCCTGCTTGTTAGCGCCTGGATTTTCTGTCCGTTTTTCCTATCAAGACAAAGACCTGAGTCAAGGGCCTTGGGTGAATTGGATAGAGAGTGAAAAAGAGAAAAGATTGGGAAAATTAATTCATAGCTAATTCGAAGTAACAAGGGACAGATCATCAGAAGTGACAGAAGTGAAAAAGATAGTGAAAGTGAAACAGAGGGTCAGAGAGGGGGAGAACAGAAAAGAAAGAAAAGGGTATAGAAGTCCAGTTAAGGAAAAGCAAGTACAGTTAAAGGACGTGAGATGAAGTCCAACCAGGAACGCAGTAATGAATGTCTGCCCCCAAAGAAGAGGGAGATCCCTTCATGTACATTACCATCTGAAACTCGTTCAACTATTATGCCACCTGCCACTAACAGCCAGCGCACAGAGAACATGGCCTGGCTTGCCAGTGTGGCTGGTGGGAATGAGAGTGGCATGGGTGGGCATCGTACTTCCAGTCAGTCCGACGGACCCCAGTTCAAATCCCTCTTCTCCACATCAGACTCTACATCCTCCTCTTCCTCACTGAAGCTAGTCTCATCTCTCCCTACAGTGTATACATCCCCCTTGTCGCAGTCCACAGTTGGAGGAACTGTCCATTACACCCAACTGCCACCCAACCTGCAGTTTATAGCCTCACCCTACACTGGCCCATACACAGGCTACATCTCCCCTCAACTGCTACCACCACCTCCTCCACCTCCCCCCCTCTCATCCTCCCCTTTGGCCACACAGAGACCCTCACACATAGCGACAGTCTCTGCTCCTACGCACGCCTCCAAACATGACCAGCAGAGAGCATCCACAGGCCGTACCTCAATGCCTCCACCTCCTACTGACCTCGCCCCTCACCATGTTCAAATGTCAACCTCCACACGGACGTTGCCTTCGCCTCCACACCAAGGAGGTGTTCACCTTCCTCCCCAGTCACTGCACCCCCACCATATTTTGGGACATGGGATGTCCCAGGTTGTGTTGCAGTATACAGACGGACTCACCAGGAAAGAAGTTGACTCCAGATCCAGAGAGCACCACAATGGAGAACTGGAAAGGGGCCAGCGGTTTGGAACCTCCCCAGAGTCCAGCCTCTGCAAGCCAGGGAGCAAATTAAGAGACACCACTTCTTCTTTGTCCTCCTACGAGGCCCGCCAGCTGGTTCTGCCATCAGAGTACTCTCCTCATGATCCCTTAGGGCTGAGAACCTCTGTCATGCTTATGCCCAATAGCCATGGGGACCACCAGCTGATACCACCCAGAGCCAGCCCTGAGAAACTGACAACCTCTGCCCCCACACACCTGGAGAAAGGTGGCATCCTCCTGGGCAAGCCTGTTCACCGCACACCCTCCTCCTCCAACACCACCTCCTCTTTCACGTTTCCACCCCCATTAAGTGTCAACAGCCTGAAAGCGGCTGTCAGCACACTGTCGCCCCAGACCGTTATCCAGACTACCCACAGTGCCACAGAGTCACTGTCAATGGGCCTCCCTGCCACCAGTATATACCCTCAGCCACCTATCATTGGTTACATTGCAGGGAGCAATGGGAGCCAGCATACGCCAATCAGCTACCACACCAGCCTACAGCAACACTTACTTATTCCTGGTTCCCAACCAGTCATTATCCCTGTTAGCGGAGGTGGAGTCACCACATTGGAACCTGTAACCTCTCATATAACATCATCTGCCCAGGCCACAACATTTCCTACCACACTCCCACACACATACATCACTGCCACTGCACTCAAAGGAGAGACTCTGGAAACCTCCAGTGGCTCATATCACCAAGCCACTTCGGGTGCAGTGGTCCAAGCCCAGCTTCATTTGCCCGTTGTTCCTACTCCGCCGGGGCTAGTCGCTCCCTCTGCTCCTCCTCCCCCATCCGGTACGGTGGTGCCCCCCTCACTCCCCCCATATTTTATCAAGGGCTCCATCATCCAGCTGGCTGATGGGGAGCTGAAACGTGTGGAGGACCTGAAGACAGAAGACTTCATCCAGAGTGCCGAGATCAGCAGTGAGCTGAAGATTGACTCGTCCACAGTGGAGCGCATTGAAGGGAGCCACACCTCACCCAACTTTGCAGTGGTTCAGTTTTCTGTTGGTGAGCACCGTGCACAGGTGAGAGACAGGGAGCAACATTTATTAAAGGAATAGTTTGGAATGTTGTAAAATGCACTTTGCCACTCTGCTGCAAGAGTTAGATTGATATTACTCTTTTTACTGTGCATTAACAAGGGTGCTAATTAGCAATTAGCTTAGCTAAGGATAAACAGCAGAGCCTGGCTCTCTTCAAGGTTGATAAATATGGTTACTACATTCTCTAAAGATTACTACCAATTACCAAGATTCAATCTTTGTTCAGTTGTGGTTCTACCTGGGTTTATATGCTGAAACTATTGCACAGTCCTGGAGAAGTTGTTGTTTTGGGGGTTTTTTTGGACAGATTAGCAATACAACATATATATTAAGCTAAGATTTGCTATTAGTTGTAGTAGTGTTTCACAAATTTGGAGCCTAGCTGTTTCCTCGTGCTTCCAATCTTTATGCTATGCTGAGCTAAGCTAATAAACTCTCGGTGCTGTCTCCAATGTATAGACATGAGATTGGTATTGATCTTCTCACGTCACTCTGCAAGATAGTGAACTATTCTGTTAATGCTTCTTCTTTGTGTAATTTTACAAAGCATGATGAAGGTTTTGTGGTGGTATAGTTTCTATTAGGACCCATCATTATAGTTGGTGCTAAATGATCAATGATGAGCAGTGCAACAACTGATGAAAAGGACAATTTTTTCAAATTGTTTAGTTGTGTAACTTCTTTCTTTTATGTTTTTATGTTTTTATGCTGACAGTATGAAGCTGTGCCAAGCTAATCAGCCCAGCTGTAACAGTTTTAACAAGACCCATAGGAAGGCTTTTATGTATACTTTTAACTGATGTTATTAATGTTAAATGACAAGTGTCGAGCTGCTCCTTTAATAATGACTCTATGATCGTTTATCTCACAAGACTCTGCTCTTCCCCCTGTAATTAAATTCAGTGTACTCAGATAGCAGTCATGATACAAACATGTTCTGATTATGGGCTGAAAGGAAAGTTTGACTGTTGGAATCTACTCATCAGGTTTTCTTTCAAGTATTCAGTAAAACCATGAACATTAAGTGCATTGATACAGTACCACATGCCTCCTGTTACATGTAATATTTGGCGTTTTTGATATATTTTTTCTGATATGTGACTTAAGGCTTGGCCTGTAAGATACCTAAAGTGGTGATAAATTAGACTTTGGTTGCATGTTTCATTCCCATAACGATTTGTACACACAATTCTCACTCTTATAACAAACATCTCTCAGTAATCTATTAACATCCAATACTGTTACACTTCATCCTTCTATTTTCGGTCTCTGGTTCTCCCTCACTCCTTCAAACACACTTGCACACACTCACATACACGTACATGCACCCTTCTCACTGTCTTTGAGGGTGTGAGTTAAAGCAAGTTAATCTATTTCATCTGTCCACGCTGTGACTCGTCCACCCACACAGCGCATCTCTAACCATCTCTCCTGCCCCCTGGCTGCTCTTTGATACTGTACCCCACAAAAGCTGACAATCTTTCAAAGACTTATCTTTCTCTCTTGTGCTCTATCAGTTGCTCCTTTTACTGCTTTTTTTTTTTTCCTGAGAGGTGGTTTCAGCTTTGAGTCCACGCTCGGAGGACTTACTTGGAGAAGTCAAAAATTATATAATACGGGAGGGAAAATATTGCCTGATGTTTGATTTGAGAGGGTGTTTGATACTTCTTACACTTGTATCATTCTTGACATTGCTCTCTTTCACACTCACTCACTCACTCGCTTCTCTTCTCATTCAACCCACCCTCCCTTTGTAATCTCACCTTTTCATCTCCATCTCAGTAACTTTCTACACTCCCAGCTTCTCTTTCTCTACACACTTCCTTTACTTCTTTCTCCTCAGGTTTATTTTCTCCCTTGCTTTACCCATCACATAACAAAGCCTCCTCCTCACTGATTTTGTGTTATTTATCACTTCATTTGATATTTTGTTCTCTTTAAATATATGTTGCACGTTGTGTCCCAAAGACATTTCTTCCTACTAGTGGGGGTATTTGTATTTCCCTTCTAAAACTATGCCAACAATATCCAGCCGTGCCTCAAACAAACCAATCAGAACTGTTACATAATTGTTTGATTTGAAGGATGTTCCAAAAACCTCTTTCAGTCAGCTAAATTTTGACAAAAATGAAGTTCTTGTAGTTTTTGATAAGCAGCCATCTCGATGTCCTTATACATGAACATGAACGCACACTTTTCTGTCAAAGTTAAAACAGTTTTGTGTAGTTGACATGAGACATTAAGGAATTTTTTGTGGGGCTCAGTTGGAAGAAGCTGCTTTCAAGCACCAGTCAAGATTTACATTCTCAATTCGATTCCTCTGTCTCATGACATGACACCTCTCTCTCTCTCTGTTTCCCATCTGTCCCTAACACTCTCACTACCAATGTTACTGTCAGCCAGTACATGCTGTGAAACCATACAGTCCTAATGAAGCAAAATAAGGAGTTATGAGTGTTATTTTTGAGTGTGTAGGGGCTTTAAAGCACACAAGTGCACTGTATTTGTTTTAATCTGTCTTTCCACCATTCCCTTTTCTCCAGGTGAGTGTGGAGGTCTTGGTTGAGTACCCCTTCTTCGTCTTCGGCCAGGGCTGGTCTTCATGCTGCCCTGACCGGACCACCCAGCTTCTAGAGCTGCCCTGCACCAAGCTTTCTGTGGGCGACGTTTGTATTTCACTCACCCTCAAGAACTTGCGGAATGGATCTCTGAAGAAGACTCAACCCCTGGAGTCGGCCACTCCTGCTTCTGTCCCAGCCTCCAGCCACGGGTACCTCAAACCCAACAGAGCTGTCGCTGACACTCCTCAACGTTGCAGTGGAGGAGGGTCCAGGCACAGTGAACGGGAGAATGGCATCAGCCAGCGAGCCGAGGGTGGAAGGGGCACCAATGAGAAAAATGGAGATCTCATGTTTGGGGAAAGAGAGTCAGTTTCTCAAAGTCAGGTTGTCAGCAGTGCAAAAGCTGGCTCCAGTAGGCCATCAGGAGGCAGGAAACGGAGATGGTCTGCCCCTGAAGGTCGGAAAGTAGAAAAAGCAGAGGAGGAGCCGCCCTTGACCCTGCCCAAGCCTTCCTTTATCCCTCATGAGGTGAAAGTCAGCATTGAGGGAAGGTCGAATATTGGCAAGTGAAGACTAGCAGGACTGTTAAATAACCATTAGGATTTGGAAAAAAACACACAAAAAACAGGATTCTACAAAAAAAAAAAAAAAAATACATGAATGCCCACGTTAATGTTCATTTGTCTTGGTTTTAAAGTTTTGTTTTATGTTTTGATTTTTCTATCTTGAATACTGTACTGTAGAGGTAAATTTACCCTCCACGGTATCACCTTACATGTCCAGTCCACGTAGTTTATAACCCTTTTTTTAAATATATAGATGAATTTGATATCACACTTACAACCTGTGCCGTTTAGGTGGTTTTCATGACATGACTTTTGGTGAGGGATTTGTGAAGGGTGCTAGGTGTTTATTGGTGGCTGTGTGGTACACAGGAGCAATGCTTGATGGCACTTCTTTACCGGCTACGCACTATACGTGATGTAAATTTCAAATTGAATTAGCTCGCAATTAGCTTCTTGACAGTGATTTCGCTCCCTGTGCAAACTCCTCTTGCCATGCCAGTGGCTTTACAGAGCCTCAGGTGTGATATAATGTAAGCTGATCCTGAGCATGAAGGTTTTGTGGCTAAATCATGACATTTTCTAAATCAGAGCTGCATCTGCTAATCACAGTGTCATCAGGGGGTGCCAGATCTGACCATGTTGTCATCATATGGTGCCAGTGTGCCACACAACAGAGAGGAAACAACACTCACTTTGTTCAGTTTGATGATGGTGGAGTCTTCACTTTCATCTGGAAAACTTTACTTTCATCTGGAGCATTTTAATTTTCTTTTTTTTCCCCTTTTCATTATTAAACCTCGTCTTCTATCTCACCAGATAGTTGTTTTCAATGATTGTCAAATACCTTAATCAGGGGTCAGATAGTCCTAGATTTAACCTAGGTGGGTCAATGTTGATGTATAAACGTGAGATACCCTAAGTAACCTAATATACAAGTGCAGACACACTGGGTTGGCGAACTTTACTTTAAAAATGTTAGGAGGAAGACTTTATACAATCCTCATCATTTTTTTGATGAATTTCTTTCTACTTTTATGGAGAGAGGCAGTGTGAGAGGAACCGAGAGAATCTGCATGTCAGCTCTGAGAGGGTCAGGATGTTTCAAAGCACTTAACACACCTGTCACACTCACCATACAGCCGACAAATTATTGTTGTCTCTTTATTTACGCAGTACTGTATGTTTTTTGTTTTTAGATTTTATCATTTGGAGGGTAGAAAGTAGCAACAGCACTTTGGAAAGGTGAAGCTTTTGGAAAAGTGAAGGGGTTGTTTGGAGCAGATGTGCCATAGGATCACAAAGAAAGGGATGATAGCGACAGTAATTGGAGAGAATTCCAGTATGTGGTGAGAGAAAAAACTATGGTGACAAAAGGAATTAGAAATATGCTTTCAGCATGTGTGCTTGTACAGCTAGTCAGCCATGCAAACGTCAGGGGAAAGGTATTGGAATGTGTTTTGAATGGTCTGGGATCTGGCGTAAGGCAGAAATATGGCAGTGATGTTCTGTGCTCAAGCTCATGCCACAGAATTTTGAAGGGTGTCATATTTGTAATGTATGTGTGTGTGCGTGTTATAGAGTGTGCATAACGCTGGTCTGTGTATGTCCATACACACACACACACACACGCTTACACAAACACAAAACAGTACAGACCATCCTTTAAACTCATTGACCTATAACATGTACTGTATTTGTTGATAAGCAGATCATTTTGGTGCATATTGTTCCTCCTAGTTGACTGACATTGGATTAATGCACACTGCCAACAGTACAGTTGTACAGAAAGTGCTCTGTGGTGTGTTTGTGTGCGAGTTTGTGTATGAGTGTATGTATACTGTGTATAGGAAAAGGATGTACTCATTTAATGTATAGACAGTGCTAAATGTCCAGTGTTTCTATTTGGAGTCGTACTTAAGAGAATCTTGCAATTTGCACATCAGGAGGAGGGAGAAAGGTGGAGACGTCATTTTTTGTTGCCCTGTCCTGAAATGAGCGCTAGACCACGTGACACACTGGAGGAGACCAGGGTTTTTGTTCCTCAACGGGCACTTGTCAGGTTGTAGAGGAGAAGTTTCTACAGCAGCGCAGTTAAGGTCAAACTACATTTGAGTTGTTAACGAACATAACCACAGCTGTAAAACGGATTTTTAACATGTGCCTGCCTACTGAATTTACTGACTTAAGTTAAAGAGATACCATTTGAAGCATATGAAGGAATATTGAGACTTTTGTCCACTTTTCCCGCTGTTGAAACCAGGGTGTAGGGACTAGGGTTGAATTTTGAACACGGCCTGTGCTTTCAAGATGTAGCGGTTACCTCGACAGGTGAGCCTGCTCGGTTGTCTCAACATTTAGAGCTTTTACGCAAAGCTTTATAAGTTGAACATCCTCACAGGCTCATTCTCGCATATGAAAACCCAAGTTCTGTACTTTTTCTGAGCTTGGCTTTTGAGGTGAAATGTGACGTGTGTACCACCTGAATACTATTGGTTTTTAACCGTATATAAATAGACTTAAATTGTCTAAATAGGTCTGAAATATGCTGATGTTTTATATTTCGATTTTGACATATGAGAAAAATAAAATTGAATAGTTTTAAAATCTATCAGTGGTGGTGCACACATGGTTGGGAATTCAGTATGTTCTGATTGCATGGTGCCATTCAACATATTAATGTTTTGTCTCATGCTACATATAACAAAACAGTATGGTCACACTCAGTAGTCAGATTAGCATGTGCAGGTTGCTGGTGGTGGAGGGGTGGGGAAGAGGTGGCTTCCTGCAGGCATATCCGTTTCTCTTTCTACTCAGCCTCTGTATTTAGATGTTATGTTATATGGTGGAGATATTTTTTAGTTGGCAGTGTCATTGGCTGCCTCTAAGAAGTGTATTGGTCGTGTTTTCATCCCACTGATTATATATGTTTAGCTGTGTGGGGCAACGCTGTTTCAGGTGGTGGGAGTTAACCAGGGTGATGGCAGGATAGATGTCTGCTCAGATGGATGAGGAATGCATGGGTAGGTGGTTGAGTAAATGGGCAAGTGGATGGTGATGGTGAGTGAATGAGTAGACCCTGTATGAGATTTGAAAATGCTTTATTTTTTTATAATAAAACAGGGTTTCTTAGATCAACACCACCACAGTAGTGTATTTTCATTTCTTCCTTTTCCTATTGAAACATCATGATCATTAGTAGTAGAAATAGTGCGGTGTGTGTGTTTATGTGTAAGTGTGTGCATGTTTTGCAATCTGTGTGTGAGCGGCTGTGTGTTTTGTAAATGAATGTCCATTTTTTTGTCCAACCCCCTTTCCCAACAAAGTTTTAAAAAAAGTAGAACCACAGCATCTTAACAAACGTATCAGCCACTCAGACCATCAAAACTTTTACTGTCAGTCAGGTGAAAAACAAAAACATTTCAGCCAAAGCCGAGCGATGCTTTTTGTTGCTTTGGTTACTTTAGAAAGCAATAGTTTGACAATGTTCAGGCACTCTGCACTTGTATGAGTGAAACACACACACGTACACATACACACACATTCCGCTCAAATTCTCTGCAATAAACATTTAATAATAATCCTCGAGTGTTTCAACCAAAACACCTCCTCCTTTCTTCCCTTAGAAAAAAGACAATCGTCTCACATACTAGAAAATGTTTTTCGAAGCTGATATAGCCTACCTGAGCATGACTGGCTTCAATAAACACTATTCCCCTTACCGTAAAGGACATTTGAACTTGCCGTTGCAACACTAGTTGCTAGTTTTTCAGGGAAGCGTCTCATATATGCAGTAACTGAACGTAAACCCCCAAAACCTCCACTGTCCCGGCGGTCGGAGTCATAAACTCTGTTGTCGTGCTGTAGGTGAGCATATGTCGCACGCGCCTGAAGTAACCAGCAGACGTTTTGACCCCACCCAGGCCTGCCTGCCACGACTCCTGTAGTGACCTCGTTAACTTTGTTTCAGGTACCCAATCATAGCCAGCCAGCCTCACAAGCACCTCCTCTCGAGGCAAAGCAATCAATTAACCCTCAACAACCGTTAGCTACCTTTTCAGTGTGGCCTGGCCTAGAACTAGCTGGGCTGGCCTGGACTGCCTGTTCCCCTCGTAACATCACCTTTTGATATTCGGTCTCCTTTTCACTACTAGCTCATACTGGTCATTGTGTTGTACTTGGGTGGAAGCGCATGCATAATAACCGACTATGAAACAAAGCAATCTGAATTGTAGACACATTGCGAATGCTGGAGAGGGAACGGCACATCACAGCAACATTTTTTTGAGGGTTTGGTGTAGTTTTAATTTTGTTACGATAATCCCAAGTTTAACCTTTTTGTCCCCTTGAAATGTACCACAATGTGCAATACTTCGATTTTGTGGGGGGGGGGGGGGGGGGGGGGGGGGGGGGGGGGGGGGGGGGGGGGGGG
>JBBPCS010000037.1:1529403-1539561 GCA_037974645.1 Hollardia meadi
CCAATTGTGCAATAATTCGTTTTTTTCCCCCCCCCCCCCCCCCCCCGCCCCCATTGTCGTGCCAAGTGTATGTAGCATAGACGTACTTCAGTCTCTCATTCTTGTTAATGGCTTGTGTATTTTACTGTCTGTTAGTGTGTATGTATCACATCTGTAAAGCAAGAGTCAGGATGTTTGTGAAGAGCAACAAAACGAAAGGAGAGTGTGACTCTACCTCTCTTTTTCCTTTTGTCCTTGCGGCCTTCCTAAATTTGAGTGCGGGAGAGACTGTGTTATGTCTCCTTGGTATGTGTGTCTGCACCATATGTTGTGTGTGTAGTATGTGTGCTTATGTACACCTGGTAATGTGTAAGAGTGTGTTAGGGTTTGAGTGTGTGATGCATGTGTGTGTGTGTTTTCTCCTCTAATTGTCTGTGAGATCGTAAACCCTGACCCTCAACGGTTCACGGTGAGACCCACAGAGAAAAAAAGAAACCTCATTGCTAGTGGGGACCACTTTTTGTAAAAAAAATTATTAAAAAAAAGAAAAGAATAAAAAAAAACAACAACCAACCAACAGAGATGCACATGTAAGTAGATGTAAAAGACTTGATAATGTTTCAGCACTTTCTAATCCTAGGATGGGCTTGGTCTAACCCCTCTGTCTCAGACCGATACCTTCCCTAGGGGTAACATTCATTCAAAACAGACAGAGAGAATGAGAATGAAAAAAGGGGGCAAATAAGGATGAGAATGAGAGATGGCTCAGTTTAAGTTTTTTTTTTTGCACATCACCTTGCCGTGTTTATCTGTCTGTGCTCCATCTTGCTTGGCGCCCGGCGCGTTCTTGGGTCCAACGGGCCGAGGTGTTAGGCGGTTCCTTGGTTCTTTTCTACTAGGAAAACCTTTTTTCTCATGGAATGCATCCCTTCTTTTGTTGTGTTTGGGTTTGTTTGGAATCTTTTCCACCGTACACCGGCCTTGCTGTGCCCTTAATTAGGTTTTGTTTTGTTCACAGTTCTAATTCGGGCGAAGGTGTTTGGCACAGCTTGGTTTGGGCATGTGGTGTGAAAATGGCGCATACAAACCTTTGCTTTGTTTGCATTGTCGTTGGCGCAGGAGCTTTTTCTGTGTTTTCTGTCTCCTTGTAGCACTCAATATAATGTCAGGGGACTTAAAACTATGTAGAGAATGTGTCATTGTTGAGTTTTTATGACAAGCTTCCTCACCCGAGGAACACTGTTAATGTCGTCTTTAAAAAAAAAAGAAGAAGAAAAAAAGAAATTGGCTTCTTGCACAATTTTACAAATAAAATGAATGTTGGTGTGTGAGCTTTGACTTTTCGATCAGAAAAATAAGGCATGTGTGCTCTTTGTTTCTTTGATGTTTGTACTTTAATTTTGCAAAAAGGATGTGTTTTTGGCACTTTGTTGTGTGTTAAAAATGAACAGAATTCAATCAGGATTCCTTTTTTTCATTCTTTTTTTTTTTTCCTTTTTTGTATGACATTGTCAATGTCCATAGCGCTGGATAACTACTCAGGCAGAAAAAAAAAAAACAACTTGTAGAGGCCCACTTAACAATTAAGTTTCACCCCAATCAATTTACATAGTGGGCTGTTTCTTATTGGTTATAAGATATGTAAATTTATTACATATAATTTGATATGATTAACAAATGTCATTATTGACAATTAACCATGACTTATTATTATGATATTATGAGTACTATGCTGGAGATGGCTTGGATTACTCTTCAGTGTACTGAACGTCTTTGATCTGCCTCTCTGTGCAAGGCAACAAACACTTCAGCAGGGGACAGGCTGTTTGGTTTCTGAACTCCGACCCTGCCCACTGCCACGGATGGGGTGGAGCTCATCTGTCAGCTGTGGCTCATTTGATTCCTCCCTCTGTTCTGAACACTCAGCCCTGAGGCTAGCAACCAGTCTGTCTAGATGTTTCTCTGCTAACCTGTGACACCAAGTACTGAACTGAGACTTTTTGGCCCTTGCAGCGGTGGCAGAGAACCGGCATCAGCACAGACTTGCACGGACAGTCTGGCCTGCAGGGGGCCACAGCAGTTCCCAGCCAACTTGTTTGTACTATATTGTACTCACCAAGTCCCTGTGTCTCACCCACACCCCTTTTCCTCTATAGCAATGGAGAAACCCTGTTGGTGTATGTATTTGACATCTGTACAAATGCACCTCTTTGAAAAAGAAAATGAAACCTTGACATATCTGTAATAAATGGGCATCTTGTGTCTTTATTTAATGCAAACACTAAAACACAGAAACTTTTAAAACCTTGTTAGCTGTGATGTTTTCCCCCCATTCATTTGACCTAGAAATTAAGTGAAAAATAGCTCCCTCTAGTGTCCAATAGGCCACATAACATCCCCACCAACAACAGTGGTCATGATTACAATTTTTGTCAAATTGGTGTCATGACCAAACTGGTCAGTTAGCTCACAGGAATTCTTTGTTGAATGAAAAGTCATTATCAAGCGCAGAATAGTAAAAAACAATGAAGACCTTGCAGATTTTCTAAATAAAGAATTTCAATCCTAAATTGCAAAAGCAAATTAGAATTATATCAGAAGACATATTTTGCAATATTTAAATGATGTGGGTATGAACAGTAAAGTGTTTCTACCAATGAAAAATTAAGATTTTCATTACAGGTGGATGTGTAATACATGTCATTTCTGGTTCTCAGACTGATTTAGGCTTTAGTTGAGAATGAACACGGCATAAAACACGGGATTATTTATGTAATTAATAGGACCGAACAGTCTCACGAGGTAACTACTAACCCCATGGCAGAGGATAGTTGCAGACTCTGAACTTTTATGTTTGATGTGTTCTCCACGTGCCTATATCATGGCTTGTTATGGTAATGGTAAGGAATGGACTGGTCTTTGATAGATAGCAACTTTGTCCTGCATTGTCCTAAAAATCCTGACCATATCTTCTTCACACATCCAGAACACACACACACTGTCTGTCATTCGCCTTGTCATTAGAGATGATTTGCACATCTTGGAGAAAATTCACAGAATGATCAACACGACTGAGGAAATTAGCTGCAGGTCCTGCATGCAATTTATTGCGACATGATTTTTCCATCAATTTGCACGTTCATTCCAGTATACAATTCCTGAAAGATCCAAGCACAAGTGTCAGCCTCCTCTTGCTGAGTGTGTTTACATGCCGTGTGTTAACATGTGCACGCGCCAATTCAAAAATGAAATCTGGTTCATTCATGTTGTGTTTTTCTGTAAGTATGTAAACACACATCGCTGCAGAATTAAGTTGATCAGAGCGCCGTGATTCCTCTGGGAAAATGTTTCAAGGCAAACTTTTAATCACAACAGATTTCTGACAGCAGATATCCTGAGAGAAACAGGTTGGGAGATAATGTAGAGGGGTCTGTGTGGGGGTGGGGGTCTTTCTCCTGTATGTGTTGCACCACTCTCCTATTGCACATTTAAAGTCTACATAACACAATGCATGTCATGCCACCTGCGTGTGTGGACACGTGAACTCCCTGCTAAGTGAACATTTGGCTGGACTGTTGTGTGACGCGGATGAAGGTGGTTCTCCTGCTCAGCTCTTTGAGCTTGGCAGCGCCCACGTAGGTGCAGGTGGAGCGGAGGCCCCCCAACACGTCTCGGATGGTGTTCTCCACATCTCCTCTATAGGGAACCTCCACTGTCCTCCCCTCAGAAGCTCTGAGAGCAGAGAGGAGAAGAGAGAGTTGGACATTTTGTAGTCAAAACAGAAATCAGCTTCACTGATAAAGAACACAGTAATTATTATGCACCTCCTGATATGTCTCTCACCTATACTCAGCAACTCCACCCACATATTTCTTCATGGCCGTGTCAGAGCTCATGCCGTAGAAGAGTTTGTATTTCTTGCCGTTCTTCTCGATGACCTCCCCAGTGCACTGGTCGTGGCCTGCAAGCATTCCTCCCATCATTACAAAGTCAGCCCCTGCACCTGAGGAGCAAAGGCAGATAAGTCCTGGTGGTTAGGTTTTGTGGAGCAGTACAGCGCAGTCATGCTTGAGCCCAATCTGTGACTCGTTTAAGTATGAAAGGGGCGGGGGGGAAGTGCGTTGAATACTTACCGAAGGCCTTAGCTACATCTCCCGGGCAACTGCAGCCACCGTCCTGAAAGGAGAGAAAACAGCTTTACACTGAATCACAGGTCAACAGCTTTTTCTTATTATTCTACCAGCTTTGGAAGACTGAGGATCCCCTCTACTAGTAACCCAGTATTATTATCAACATGAGAAACTATTAGAACCTTTATGCAAAAATATTATGGAATTGTGTTAAATTCATAAAGAAAAATGCATTAAAATAAACGAATCACCCTTTTTGAATCACTAATTATCCACAGTTATTACTCAGGCTACCATGTTGATACACTATGTATTATGTATGTGTTCAGCTGGACAGACAATAGCTTTGCATGAAAAAGCAAATGTTCTCTTTAAAGTGCAAAATAACTAAATGCAAACTATATTGTTGTGCTCTTTGGTTTACGTTTTTATTTCAACACCCCACCCATCTGAAGCACAAGTTTGCAAGTCCAATGCATGCATTGACAGGCTCCTTTTCTAACCAATGAAGGATTCCCATTTGCTTCTCATCTGAGTCAGTAACTCCTCTCCACCAGCAGAATGAGATAGCTTCAACAAGTACCAGGTGAGTCTGTGTCCATATTTTGACTTATGCACGGTGGTATGAAGCACATGCATGCGCACACTCACTCACATGTCACTAGCATTAATCTACCATTTCTTATTTACTTTAATGACCGACAATACACTCAGTCTCAGTTTCTTACATTTCTGTGTTTCCATTTTTTTTTTTTTTTTTTATTTTAACATTACATTACATCAATTTAGCCGACGCTTTTATCCAAAGTTAATAACGTCAGTAACTCTGGCTGTCCCTTGTTATTGCTCTGTACCGTGATGTGGGACTCACAGAGATGATGTGTCCTTTGAGACCATGGGCTGAGTCTGCACACTCTATTACAGCACTGAGCTGAGGGTAGCCCACTCCTGTCTTGATCCTTGTCGTGCACACAGACCCTGCAACACACAGTGCACACATTAGAGAGGTTCATCTTCATGTTGCTTTCTCTGTCTGTGTTTAATTGCTGCAGCTGTAGCTACAGGAACCTGTTGTCCTCCAGATCTGGTGCCGTCAGTTCAAGTCGCTATTCGACAGGCTGGAGACAGAAAACAGCGCCAGACAATCTAAGAGATCGTATACTTCATCTGGAACAAGATATCTAATATAATTATCTAAACGTCAGGCCTTTAGGGTATTTAGCAAACATTAAAATAATTGAAACTAGATATCTTTATTCTTGTTTAAGTTTAAATTGTATTGTGGTTCTGCTGCACTGACGAAAGCAAATCTACTAGAAATAAAAACATGTTTTACTCTACAACATCTACAAGTGGCTCTATACATGAAGGACACATACAGTATGTGCAGTGAGATGCACTTCATGAATCTATAAAGTAAAAACAATTCCAACACAAACCTTGTTGTTTAAGGTACTCAAACATCATGCCTCTGTCTCACATCTCAGTTGTGTCTGTGCTTGTATACGAGGCCTGCACAGTTTACTTAGATGGAGCACACTCCTGAGGCTGTACCCACCCACCTGGCCCGATGCCCACTTTGATGATGTCAGCACCAGAGAGGATGAGCTCCTCCACCATCTCCCCTGTTACCACGTTGCCAGCCTGCAAGGCAGACAGCGTCAGCCCGAAGACACAATCTTAAAGCACATCTCATAACTGCCAGCCAAGGTGGGTCCCAACGCATATCACAATCACAACATAATAACAAAAGTGACAAAATAAAGTAGGAAAAGTAGAAATCCAAATTATCGATACAGTAACTCTCTCACCATGATGGTGTGTTTGGGGAACTTTCCTCTGACTGTCTTGACAAACTCCACAAAGTACTCAGAGTAGCCGTTGGCCACATCCAGACATATGTACTTGAGGGCGGGGACGGCCTCCAAGATGGCGCACAGCTTCTCCAGATCTGCTTTGCCGCTGCCTGAGCTGGCAGCTACATGCTGTGGAGAAAAGCCAAAATGTTGCCCCTTATGAATAAAAATGTTTGTAATTATGATTGTTATGTAACTATCGTATGTGTTTCCAACAACCTACTTAAAATAAGAGATTGGTGATGTTACCTCCAAGCAGTCTGGATGATTAGCAGCAAAGTTTTTCCAGTCTTCTACAGAGTAGTGTTTATGAATGGCTGTGAAGAGGGTGTGCTAAACAGAAAGAAATGAAGACAACAAGATATTGGAGATATTGAGGTAAGTAAATTTAACAAACATAAAAACACATTCCAGTTTGTCTATTCATTTGTGATATTTCTTCCTAATACTAATTATGATTTCCTGAGCCAATAGGACAAGGTTGCAATCATGCATTTCCCAAGGCTTCCCACCTCCCTCTGTGAAACTTCCAAAGAAATCTCAGTGGAAGAACGCTTGGTAGGCCCACACAAAGAGAGAAAAAAATGCACAAACACACTGATGCTGTTATTTATTTTGCTTTCATACAGTTCTGCTAACTCACTTTGCTGAGGACTTGCGCCATCTCAAACGTCCCTGTGGTGTCCATGTTGGCAGCGATGATGGGGATGCCAGTGTAGGTCTGTTTGGAGTTGCGGAATGTGAAGGTCCTCTGAAGGTCCACCTGGTGAGTCATTGTGGAGATGTGTTTCATGGACATTTTATCATGGCCAACCAGGAGTGTATTTTATTTAACTGATGAATTATTTTTGTGTCTAAAGCTGACTAAGGGACACAGATGCAGATTTTCTTGAAAATGGGAGCAGCTTATGTGGCTCAAGTTTTAAGTCTGTGATGTCCTAATGGGGATGCACTGAATCATTTATATCCAGTGTTTAGCTTAGCCGAGGCTGCTGTAATGTGATAAGTTACATCAAGCAGGGCTCATTGTGATACACCCGCTGCTCCCTTTACAGGGAAGTATTTATCTGCACTGGTGATGCAAGTCATAGCTATGATTACATCAAAAAGATCTAAAAATAAATCTTATTCGAGTGAGGTAACATGGCATAACCGACTGTTAGCTGCTTGTATGAGTAGAGTTTACACGTGGTCGTTTAAAGTGACACACAAAGAAGAGGTAACTCTTCTTTGGAATGAACAGTTGAATTCATAAGTAATAAAAACCAACTTGGCTCAATATGTTCAGGGTTTTTGCTTCTACACCCTCCCTGCGCCTGGTATGACCACAAGCTTATGGTGGCTAATGTTAGCTAAGTTAAGATAAATTTTGCGGTACATTGCTGAGTCAGTACATTGGCTCTTTTTTCGACTCTTTTCTACCCGTGCGACTGTTAAACTACATTTTTTTTAACGTTTATCATCATCTTACATAGTCTTGCTATATAAATATTGTAAGCTAATATACCAAACTGGAAACACATATTTGCTACATGCGCGTTGCGATAGATGGTAGATTGTCATAAAGAGGATTATATTTGTTTAAAACAAATTGACTTCAATTGATTTCATTTACTTAAATCCAACAGTCTCACAGTGCTGAATGCTTTTGCTGAGTAGAGCTAAGACATTTATTATGCGTAAGTATTTTCAGCTGTAGAAATGAGCTAAGCGTACAGAATATGAGGGGGGAAATGAGGCTGTAACTAAACGGTTGGAGAAAAGAGGAATAAGTGGTGAAAGAAGTAGGGCCTATGAATAAGAGAGGAGTGTCGAGTCATGCGTATCGTCTTGCTGCAGCAAATCAATATAGACTATATAGCACACTGACTCAGGATTCTGAATTTGATTCAGTAAATCATAGCCTAGTCTGTTATTCCAATGTCCTCAGTTATAAAGCATGCTTAGGATTTCTGCTATGAATCTGTATAAAAACTAATTAAACAAATGGAATTCATCTGTGTAATTTTTTAATCTGTTACCTCTGGATATATCAGATATTCAATGTAGATAAAATCTGCATAATCTGCGATTTTTGCATGAAATCATAAGTCCTCGATGACAGTTATTTGTGCTGTATGCTCTTTTATAGAGAGGGGTTTTAGGCTTATATTCTGAAACCATAAGCTGATATGTGCAACCATACAACCTAAAGGCATTACATTTACTCTTGTGTTCTAGTTATTGGCGTGTTGAAAGTGTTTTTGTTGACTCCAATGACACATTCAAAATTCAGACGTGCAAGCATCTTAAAAAATCCTGTGAACACGTTTCTGCGCGGTGGTGGTGCATCGATGCGTGACTACTGACCAGTTTACCACATGGCGTCTCGTTACTGATGCAGTTTATCTTCCATGATGTTCGTATACTATCCCCTCCACTAAACAACGCTGTGGATGTCTGCTAAGCTTAGTCTTTGCAGGTGGATTTCTGCTCCTGCTAAATGCAGCAATAATTCAAACGAGTGCAGTCAGAGTGTCAACAGATGGATGCTTTCAGAGTGCATGGGCCATTAGATTTGGCTGCAGTATATTGGCTGCAGTATATGCTGCATTGAAGTCACATTGTGACTACTGATGTCTGAAATTATGTAATTTATTTGAGGTGTTCCTCGTTGTTTTGTTACTGTGGGAAAAGAGGATTCGATGGCTTTTGCTGCACACAAATCAATGCATGTTGAACGACTGGGTGTTCTCTTTGCTGTTATCTGTGTCGGTGTATTATATCGTATGTTGTCCTGATAGCTCTGTGCCATATGGAATGTGCTCCGGTTGACTGTAACAGACTAGTACTATTTTTAAACAGGTTTTCTGAGAAGTCTCCTGTGTCTCATGTTGCTTGCCACCTGTCAGAAACAAACTCTCACCCACTTCTACGTTCCACCCCTGACCTGGTGCCACCTACCATGATGTTGGGTCGGTACCAGTCCCTGATCTCGTGACACATACTGTAGCTAAGTTAAAGAAGTTGCAAGGATGAAACAACGAGGAGAGGGTTATGTTGCCTCAGAGAGACAAATCAGTGTGCTAGATACACTGTGGCCTGTTATACCTGCGTATACTGACGACAAAATCAAGTCCATTCTGATCAGTTTTTGATCTGATCTCTTTTTCTTCTGTTGTTTGAAGACAGTTATTGGTTAGAGGGTCCGACCGGCACAGAATAGCCCTGTTTTCTGTCACCTTTAAGAAGGTCACTTCACTGTTACATGCTCCTTCATGTAGCCTTTACAAAGGCAGTGTACAACTACTGGCTTACACACAAACAAAAGGCACAAATGGAATTACAATGAGCATGCACTTTTCAGCTTTAGGAAAACCTCCATGATTGGGGTCAATCAAATCATTGCTGCTGCTGCTGCTCTGTATGTCCAATTCCCACCTTCAATCATGATGATAATTAAAGAAAACAAGCTTAAGAACTATTATAGGCCCCCAAATTAGTCCACTACCATCCACATATATAGAAATAGTTAACACATCTCTATTACGTCACCCACCATAGAGGCCTGAGCATAAGTGTACTTCCTGTATGCAAGAGTAAACAGATTAGACCCTGCTGGGAACTATGCTTTTCTGATGGTTGATTGAAGTGCAAATGTAACACTTGGACTACATTATCAGAGCACAACAACAACACCGACCTCTGAGCGACTCTTCAGGCTGCTTCTCTTGGGTCTGAACAGGACATCCTTAAAGTCCAGCTTGAGGTCTACGTCCACGCGAGGCATCTTGGATGGCCAGAATACCAATGACCAGAATGAGGATGATGAGTAGGTGGAGGAGAATCCCCTGAGGAAGGCTGCTGCAGCAGTGGTGGTCGCTGGTCCCAAGCCCCAACCACCAAACCCGAACCTCCAGGCAGCCAGCGTATTTATAGCAAAAGGGGGCCCATCCCAGCCCTGGCCCCCATGGCTTTATTTGGGCCTGGACTCCCTCTCTCTCTCTTTCTCTCTCTCTGTCTCTCTATCCCCCTTGCTCTCTTTCTCCCTCCACTCCTCCAGCGCTCTCTCTCTCCACCCTCTCCTTCAGCAGAGTGGCAGCAGTGGCCAAGCTGGCAGGCACGCCTGTCTGACGCATATATATATACACACACACACACACACACACACACACACACACACACACACACACACACACACACACACACACACA
>JBBPCS010000037.1:1539661-1559385 GCA_037974645.1 Hollardia meadi
CACACACACACACACACACACACACACACACACACACACACACACACACACACACACACACACACACACTCTCTCTTACACACAGGCATGGTTGCACTGCAGTGGGTTGTGTGCTGCAGTGCGAAAGAGCACACCTGCTGTCCAGTTGGGGCATTGCTCCCTAAGCTATTGGGGGGAAACAGCACAGAGAGGGAGGGAGACAGAGAGACGACAAAGAAAAGAGTGAGGGGGAGAGATGTGGACAGGTTAAAGTGCACTGACAAGCACACTAAGTGATAGTGATAGTGTGCAATAGGGAGCACAGTGCTTTGTTGTTTCTTTGTACATGTGTTTTTATATTTATCTTGATCAAGTGTACAATTTTTAACACATCTGTTGATCATTTTTTTCTGCTTTATTATTATGTTAGTCTAAAAGCTTGTTTAGAGCGTGGTCTGTGTTAGAATTTGGTCAATTATCGTATCTAGTGAAAAAAGTGTTTTGCTTATTGGTATTTCACCGTGCAGAATGCAGAGTTTGACACTAGAAGGATGTTTTCAAATTCATCTGTTGAAGGGAGGGAAGGTTCTTTGTCCTCACCTTGAGGATATTTATTAGATATTAAAGGGACAGTTCACCCCAAAATAGAAAAAAATACATTTTCCTCTCTCTTTTAGGGCGATTTATCCAGCTAGATTTTTGTGGTGTGAGTTGCTGAGTTTTGGAGATATCGGCTGTAGAGATGTCTGCCTTCTCTTAAATATAATGGAAGTAGATGGCTCTTTGTTTGTGGTGCTCAAAGCGGCAAAAAAAGTACAGCAATGTCTTTTTTCACAAATCATGACCTGGCGTTTTCATGTAGGAACTATTTTCGTTCTATCAAACTCCACTGTGTCACTGCGCAGAGGGAAACGTGCATCTACTCACGGGCGAGAGGCTCATGCTCGTGACAGGGCGGGATATAAACATTAATGGCATCCTCCTCGGCTGTAACACTAGCTAGCTTTGTTAGCTTAGTTAGCTAGCCTCTTGTCCATGAGTACATGCACACTTCCTTCTGTGGGGTGATACTGAAAGAAAACAGTTCCTTCATGAAACTGCACAGAAAGAGGTCAGTGGATTATCTGAAAGGGTCATGATTTCTGAAAAGACACATTGCTGTTGAAATGTATTTTTTTGGGGGACTTTGACTATCTATCTAATACTATCTAGTTTTTATTATATTTGAGAGAAGGCAGACATCCATACAGCCGATATCTCCAAAGGTCAGCAACTCACACCAAAAAAATCTGTAAAGAAAAATCTGTATTTTTGATTTAGGGATGAACTGACCTGTCTTAAAAAGCATTTACTGTATTATATTAGAAGCGTGAGACTAAATCCCAGTGTAAAAGTTAATATTACATAAATATAGTAGTCTGTAAAAAAAAAACATGAATTACAATTTATATGATAGTCCTAAAAAGTCAGTATATAAGCAACTATAGCAAGAGAGCCATTGCTGTACACATCCCAGAAGAATCTAATCTGAGAGGTTATGAGCAACTTTAAGTCTGTGCTTTCAAGTTATTTAGCAATTATTTTTATTTACATTAATTCCAATAGGTCAGCTTGACATTATCTTGTATCTATTTCACAGCAGCAGGTCGAAGAAAAGCTGCATTAGTTCTGTAGTTGAGCATCAATTTCCCAGCATTTACTGTCAGTACAAAGCGAAACCAGTAGATGTCAGCATAGCTGTAGAAAACAGCTGGTCAATAAAGATAAGAGCCATGGTCAAAGCTCCTGTTTTAGTGTTTCCTGGAAACATCAAGTGCCTTTGTGATATTTATGTGTTTGTCACTGCCTTTAAATGAGAAACATTGTCTCAAACTAGCGTTTCTTTATTTCTGGTGCCTTCAGGAAGCAGTTATTCCCGAAAGCATGAAATTTGTGAAACTGAACTTTTTCCACAAACATACTCTCATTTCCTTCACTGCAAGCCTGTGAAAAAGAATTAAAGTATGTTTATTCAGCAGCACATTTCAGTGTAAACTGGGAATAATGGAATCAAGTGAAGTAATCATGATTGCCACTGGATCCGCAGATACAGTATCTAACCCCATGCCTTTTTTATTGAACTGATGAGATCAGAGTAATCCACAGTCATGAAGTAAAGTACTTGCAAATGCTATAAACCCAGTGCTCTATAACCCCTTGTGCACGTCACACTGAACTGCATTGATAAGAAGGTGCTGAATAAGGTCAGCCTTTCAAAGCCTTTTAAGGCAATAAAACTGATAAGATCAAAAAGAACAGTCTGGCTTTTATCTCTGTGTCCTCCATGTATCATGTGTCAGCCTGCTGTGGTCACAGCTGGAGTCTCAGTCGTTTATCTGATTTACAGGTTGAGGTAGAAAGTAGGTGAAAGTGCCACAAGTAAGCTATCTCTGTGTGTGCATGCATGTTTTACTGCTTGTATGGCAAGAGACACTCTCACTGTTTGAACTAATATACAATATCTGTAATGGTTAACTAGTGTCCAGAAATGTGCTGTATAAAAGTTATTAAAACATGGCAATGGCAGTCGGTCGGTCCACCTCTTTAATCTAGACTGAAACATCTCCACAATGATTTATTGATCTGAAAGCCCTTTGCTGACTCTTCCAGCAGCACCACCACCATCATGTTGACATTTGTGGTTTGTGAGTGAAACATCTTAACAAGTATTGGATGAACTTTGCTAAAAATCATGTCACATGTCACCCTCTGCATAAACTGCTGTAAACTTAATTTTTTCCTCCATCGTCAGGTTCAAATCTTAATTTGTCAGAACCCATCAGGCTCACTTGCACTTTGTGCTATAGTGAATTTGCAAATGTTAGCATGCTACCATGCTAAACTAACACGATGGACATCGTATATATGATATCTGCTAATGTATGAGAAAATCATAATGCTGGCACTTCCACTGTGAGCATGTTGCCAGGCTAGCATTAGCATTTAGATCAAAGCCCTGCTGTGCCTGATGAGAAGTCATTAGTGTAGCTGTAGATTCTTAGTTTCGTTCATATGCACATATGCATACAGTACACTCACAACCCATCCATTATGCAGGTTTATAAGACTATAAATTCATATTTTCTTACTCACAAGAAATTGGTATCTAGCATTGCAGAAGTTTTCTTTGCTGTCTTTAATTGCTCAGACATGGAAAAAAACTAAGTTACAGTTCACCCCAGAATCAAAAATACATATTTTTTTCTTCTACCTGTAGTGCAAGTTATTCATCAATAGATTTTGAGCGCGAGCCTCTCGTCCATGAGTAGATGCATGTTTCTTTTGCATGGTGATACATTATAGTTTGGTATAAAGAAATCAGTTCCTGCATGAAACACTGGTAGTGATGTGTTTGAGCAAAGATTTTCCAGAGCAGAAGGGGGGGAGCAACCGTCCTGATGGAGTGTGTTTCAGTATGGGCTACAGCAACTAGACGTATGACAGTGTTTTTGTAATTACTCTCAATACCAGAGGAGGGAGACAGAAGTTCTTCACTGCAGGTTTAAATCTACATTGTCTCTTCATTTTCCACTTTAAAATTTTTACATTTTTCACACACAGAGAGAATGTTAGGCCTCTGCACTTTATACTAGCTCTAGAGTGGGCATGCTAGTAACACTCAAATTCTCAGCATGGAGCATATTTTGTAGCGAGTCATGTTGTTTACACTCGGTGCAGGCATGCATACATACACTCAAATTCTCAGCATGGAGAACATTGTGTAGCGAGTCACACTGGCATGTTGTTTATACTCTGAGGTACACAGAGGAGCTGTGTGTGTGTGTGTGTGTGTGTGTGTCATTGGGCTGTGCAGATGTAAAAACCACATGGCTGTGGGTGGGAGAAGTTGCTGGAGAATCTTTGATGTTCTTTTCCTGGCATGAGTTGAAATGATAAAAACTTAAAAATTCTATTTGTTTTCTATGGGAGTGGCTCAGGTATGGGGGGGGGTTGAAGAGGAATCTGTTCCATCGGGGAATACGAGCCGCTTTGTGTTGTGGGTTTTGCAGTGATGAACCAGAATCTGAACATTGAGCTACGTTCAGCAGCACTTCGTCTTTCTCAGCAGGCCCTGGCTTCTGCATGGACTACACCTTAACAGGCATACATGTAAAAATAACAACAAGCTCAAACTCCAGAAAAGTAGGTCAAATGTCATTCTGAGTCAGCAAGAAAGCATGGCAATTCTTCAGACACACAGTGTGTCATGAGGAATGGAGCAGACTTGCTTAGTGGTAGACTCTCCTTTGTGCCTCACAAGCACAACATTATCTTGTCTATTGAAGTATTATATAATTGGAATGCTTAACCTAATTCTAAAGTATGTCATAAACAAGCTCCTAACCTTTAACCATCATGCATTTAGTGTTGGTCGAGGCACACCATCAGTCATTTCTGTCTGAAATTTGGAAGCTCGCTGAGGCCCAAATTGATTCTTTGTCATTGGGCTCTAGCATGTGGAGTAAACCCAGGCCTAGTAGCCAAGTCAGTCATCAATGTAGCAGATGTTTTCATGACATTCGCTCTCAACATCCGTCGGTGAAGTAGTTCAACACCGATGACAGCAGTGCAGGCCAGTGGAAAAACCTCTCTGGCTTGGTTCGACAGGGCACGTAAAGGAAATGCACTGTGCAGGCCAGTAAACACGCATGGAGCCAGCAGTGTAAAGTATTAGACATGGATCTGTTATGATATCAAGTGTACACGTTACAACAGGGTATTTATTTAAAGGAAATGTTTGATAGTACCATCATCACACTCTTTCCAGCTACAAATCATATCCCATCTTCATGTGTCTTTCTTGGTTGTGATTTAAACTGTCCCACCATTTGTATTCACACATAAACAATCTTACCAGTAGTTTAGTTTTGATAAAACTCTGAATCCAGCAGTAGCAAAATACAGTAGTTTTTAAAAAAATCTTTATTTGTTTCAACATGTCATTAAGAGGGCTGTAAATGGCCCACGTTCCAGAGGCACGAAACACAATGAAACACGACTGCAGCTGAACATAAACATGCAACAGATCAGGCAAATCCAAGATCCACAGTCTCCGATGAGGCCTGTAAGCCTTTTTAGTTGTTTTTTTTCACTGACACCGTCACCTCCCACTTCAAAATCCATATTTTGTTGGAAATTTCTCAACAAGAGATTAATGCAGTTCTGGATTATTGTGACAAAAGAACACGTCCGCAGATTTTTACGTTTCAAAGAGCTTAACATCTCTGCAGTCTTTCCATGTTTCCGCTGCCTCCTTTAGCCATGTATCATACTACCATAAGCTTTTAAGCTTTTTCCTCCTTTTTCTTGACATTACTGATGCTTGTTTGCTTCAGCTACAACATCAGTATGTAGTGCCAGTTTTTCATTTCTCTTACCTTGCAGAACTCCAGTCTTCTCACAGGTTCGAAAATAACACAATAGCTGTTAACAGATAAGAGAAGTCGGACCAATCAATAGCTTCTGTACCTCACTCTTGTTTGCAGACTTTATAATCACGGTCCAGTGGAACCTTATCATTTCTCATCAACATAGAGAGCCTCTTTGTACCACAGGCTGGGCAACTCTGAAATCCCTTCCCCCGTCGGACAATGACATATGACACGTTGACCTTTTCAGCGTACGACACACCGGGGGCGCTGAAGAAGTGAGGACTAAAGTCGTGGCAGGTTTTGGCTCCATGCAGGAGGCCGAAAAAACCCATTTTGCCCTTTCTCTTCTCACCATGTCTCACATGAAATCTACGGGACACGATTGTGTCAAGACGGCAGGTTTGCCGATTTATCTTGGCAACTTTGCTAAGAAAAAATATAAAGGTGTCACGAGGGAGATGACGGGTCAGCAGAGGAGCTCCCAACTTTTGCTTGGTTACACCATTAATCCCTTCAGTGTAGGAAATTTTTCCTTTTCAGACATATTATAAAAGAGGTAAAAAAAAAAAAACAGTATTGAAAAGAAAA
Organism: Hollardia meadi; assembly: GCA_037974645.1. Classification (NCBI taxonomy): domain Eukaryota; kingdom Metazoa; phylum Chordata; class Actinopteri; order Tetraodontiformes; family Triacanthodidae; genus Hollardia; species Hollardia meadi. The sequence goes on from JBBPCS010000037.1 coordinate 1,545,640, forward strand.
AAAGAAAAAGGCACAGATTTTTCTGTCAATTTTCCTTTTAATCATCTGGCGACCACTCAGATTCATTCGGGGGTTCTCAGCCTCCAGGTTGAGAACCAATGACCTTGGTTCCCACTTAAATCATCAGTGTACCTAAAAAGATATGTTCAGAACAGTTTATGAATTCTAATTCCAAAGGTTTGTTGAATTTTTGGTTTTACTGGAGTCTTCTGAACAGAATTCAAGGATAAGTACTTTCAGATGACTGAACTGTAACAAATGTGCCACAAATCCAGAGGGTTTGTTTTAAAAAAACAACTTTATTAATACTCTTTTCTTCAAAACAGAATATATATATAAAAAAAGGATTTCATTCTAAGAGTTATTTTACAGAGCATAGTGGCTTTTGCTTCAGAAAACAGAAACAAATCGCTACTTGTACAATGTGAAAAATAAAAGTTCTTACCCTGCAGTGACTGAGCTTAACTGAGTGAGCATTAAAGAAATAACGTTTTCCTGTTCTTACCAGAAAACAAAGTCTGTGGAAAGTTTATTATAAACATGCTCTTGTTGCTACATTAAGGCCAAAACCCCTACAGACGTGGAAAAACTTCCTTGGTAAAGTGACAATGTAGTTTTTTTTCTTTTAAATATAGACTTTGAAATTAAATACAACTTAAAAATGAATAGCTTTTCAAAAAGCAGGCAAGTATTGCACGGACAGATCTCCCAGTACCCTTTAAAATATCTAAAGGAACTCAATAGTACACCCCAGAGAAGGAATTTATAGCCAAGGTTTTCAGAGGAAGCAGCTGCTGTTGGACAAATATATAACTGTGGTTTTTTTTTGTATAGTTGAAGAGCATTTTGTGCTCTTAATTTTAACTTCCTGTTGGCATGGAGATAAAAATGCAAAGGTGCAGCGGTCTAGGAAACCAGGCTTGTTGTTTTGGACGAGCGGCAGTTAATCAACAAGACCCGTATTAGGTGAAGGGGGTTGTGGGAGTGTTGGCAAGACACTGCATTTTCATGCACACATGAACAGGTCACAGTCCTGGTGGGCCAAAAGAACCTCCATTTAACCCACAGATCACAATAATGGGACCGTGGTGGCCTTATCGCCTGGTGTGTCTCATTAGTATGCAGTGCTCTACCCGGAGCAGTGCCGCTCAGCCTCTAAATATCCCCTAGTTGGCATGGCAAACATGGAACATGAAAACAAATGAGAAAATAAATATAAAACAATGCATTTCACTCTGTTGCCATAAAATTCTGTTCTCAAGTCAAAAAAGAAGAGGCTTAAAATGTCAGGAAGCACTAAAATTGAAAAAAAAACAAAAAAACATTACGTAAAGTTTTAGGCTATTCTAAAACGCATAAGTTCATCATATGGTTCGGGTTCTGACACGAGGAGCCTGATATGGAGCAAAGAAAAAAACAAACACACAAATTCAAAGTGTTGTTCAATAAACAAAAGAAAGTTTCTATTCTGTATCAGGTCAACTGATGCAATAATTTAAAGAATAAGAACCTAATCTAAAAATCACATTGTGGCAAGGAGGATGGTGCTTAAAACATAAGAGATTTGGACAGAATGACACGCAACAATACCATGAACAGGCCAGACAGACAGGGACAAAGTGAAATAATAAAAACACACACTAGTTGAGGAGTGGTTTTGAGTGTGTTGATTTTGATTATGCTCAGGAGTTTCTGTGGGTTTGGTATTTCATGGAGTCCAGGCAGTTGGACGCGAAATGTTCCTTCTTTATGAAACTTCAACCAGGCTGGCACAGCTTCCAAGTGTTCATAGTTTGGTGGAGTCGTTTATGTGTGGTAGATCTTGTGGTCGTACTCTGTCGCGGAGCAGCTGTGAGGAGAAGCCATTTCTCTGTGGATGGGCGCGGGTATGCTGCTGCTGCGGTGTTGGTGGTTGTCGGTCAGCGTCAGGTTCAACAGGCTGGTGCAGGTGGGCAGGTAGATGTGCTGCACGTGCTCCACCTCCGACCGACACACAGGACACAGCTGAAGGAAAGGAAAGAGGAAAAAAAAGTATTAAGCACCAAGTTTATTTTCCAATAGTGAGCTTGTGTGCAGTGGCACAGGACAAAAGGGAGTTTACACACTTCTGGTTGATGCGACACAAGGCTGTGAACCCAAGAGGTGTCAATGCAAGCTACAGAGAGAAAATGCAACCACAATCAGACCGTACAGAGAGTCCAGGAAACCAGCTCTCTCATCAGATTAGCTGGGTTACAGAACAGCTACCGCCACTCAAGTCATCTGACCAACGTCTTTGTTAAAACTGAAGGATGTGACACATATCTCACAGTAAAGGCCAAGACGACCTGAATCATGAAACAGTTCAACGGCTTGCGTGAATGTGGAAACTGTTTCCACACTCAAGCAGTGGAACTTCTCTTGTCTTTGGTTTCAACTGACTCATACACACACCTGGGTCACATTTCTTAGTCAAGTTAATGGAAGTAAGACTTGGCTGGCTGCTATAATCCCTTCATAAGACACACACACAAATGAAGAGCCACATTTAGCAGATTAAGACAAGGGGGACACAATCAGGTCAGCAGTGTACGTAAAGCTTTGGATGTTGTTTAAAAGGAGCATAAAACAGGATCAGAAGTTGAAACTTAAGTATAGTTAAAGAGCTTTCAGTATAGTTGGAAACTTTTAAGCAGGCTGAGGTGCTTCCAGTCGAGGACAAAACATTAAACAAAGCAATTGGTGCTTGTTGAGGAAGACTCATTTTCTAAAAGTACTACTTCTAGAAGAGATAAGTGAAATCAGCATTTGCAGTACAGCAAATGCCAGCAGAGCTGTCGTGTCTCAGTGTGTGTAACTTGAGAAAATGTTAACCACGCGAGTGAAAAGCCCCCGCTGTGGCTGATGAACCCTTCCACACAAATTTCTTAAAACATTCTCACAGCGAGTGGAGAATACTCTCACCTGAAGCTGATTTGCGCAGGTCTGGCAGCACACCATGTGGCCACAGGGGCAGAACGCGGCATCTATCTCCTCCTCACAGCACAGCATGCACAGCAGAGCCTCTCTGAGCTTCTGCAGCCGCTCCTGCAGGGCTCGGCTCTGCTGGCAGCTGCCACAGTCCAGCCCATCGTCCTGCTGGTCGTCTCTGCTTGGGGAGCGTGACGGAGAGGAGCGCTCGCCGCTGCCAGAGCGGGACACCAGGTCCACAACGCCAGAGTTGTAGAGGGCACGGCGGGCGTGGTCGTACACTTCCTTGGAGGTGCGCCGGATGTCAAAAACGTACTTCTTGCCCAGGTTGATGTTTTCATTGAGGAAAAGTGAAGCTAGGTGCCCCCTAAAATCTCTGCTGTACTGCATCATCACTGCATTAGTGACTGTGTCGCACCTAGAAATTAAGATAAGACATGATTACTTATGTCATCAAAAAAAAAAAAAAATCAGAGCCTTTGACCCGGCAATCTGCCAATTAAAACATTATCTGCAGTACAACATCTGCCTTACATCCTCTTGTTCCTCTCTCCTTGTCTGTTTATTTAATACCACCACCACCGCTTATATAAGCAAAACCTAATGTTACACCTGTTCTGATTCATTTATTCGTTCACCGCTGTGAGATAAATATTGTACACGTGTAGGACGAAGACACAGAAAAAAAAAAGAAAAAAAATCTGCAGACTCCGAGCTAAAACCCATCCCTGAAACAAAAGGACCGTCTTTTGTACTTTTGTACCTTTGTACTATTGTTACCGACTGAGAACGACTTCATAGCTCAGCCATTCGAATTGTTACACACACACACGGACGGGAAAATGCCATCTTTACCCACTAATCTATGTTTCCATCCACACCAATTTGGGTCAAGGTTTTATGTGGCTATGTGTGCCACTTTGCATGCGTTTCTACAATAATAACGGGTTAAAAAGGGGACAGGAGCACGGTTAGTGTGTACAAGTGTGAGAGACGACAGTAAACTTTGCATGTGAAGTAGAGCAGAACGAGTCAAGTTTTAGGCCATGTTGTGCTGTCATGAGATAACTTTTGTTGTAAACTGGCGCTATATAAATAAAATTAGTCTTAATCATCTACTAGTCTTTGAAGGGCGGTGAACAATAAACTTCTATTTCATCAAAACATGCCACATTGAGGTAAAACGGGTCAAACAGCTGCTGGAAACACTGTTGGCAGACAGATTACAGTTTGCACAGTTTAGTGCAGCATAGCTAAAAATTAATTTGAATTGTTATCTTGGCTCGCCAAGTGAGGTGAGCTACTATCTAAAGTCGACTGTTCCAACACGCATCTAATAATTTAAGGCAGTATTGACTTGGAGCAAGTTATTATAAAGTCTGTATCTACTCCTATTAGAATCCATGTGCACTGCTATATCGCTGTGGGGTGTGTATGTGTGAGTTATTGATCTGGGATTAAATACTGTATGTTTTTAGCTCTCACCTGTAGAAGGCGTGGGTCTCTGTAATGGCCCGGTACAGGCCACTGGCTGCTCGGTTACTGATAAGCTTGAACAGAAGCACCACACTGTCACTCGTGTCCTTGGTAACCGTCAGGTACACAGTTTTCCCCGACTGGGTGGCAATCTGGATGACTGGATAGCTTACTCTAAGATGAGACGCACACAAAAAAAAAAAGAATGGTTATATATTGACTACTGTTAAAGGCAGCCTTGTAGTTCCTAAAACAAAAATGTCTTGATACCTACTGCAAAACCTGAAACATACCATCACTATAAGAGCAGGCACAGATGTCCAGATGGAGCATACCTGTTGACTAAGCTGAAGTCCTCCTTGCAGATGGCGATACCCTCAGGGCCGACACCTATGGCCAGCCGTTGGCCATTTGCGTCGCGAGCCCAGTGCCACTCCACCCCGTAATGCTCCAGAGAGGAGACCAGCTGCAGGGCCTGATACTCCACTGAGCCCTGGCTCAAACCTTCCAAAGCCTTGTGTCTGGATATGATGCTGCAGAAGGGAAGAAACACAACCAGGTCAGTTTATTCAGCTCTAAAGCTCAGACTGGACATTTTCTGACACAAACTTCATCAGAAAAAGAATTTTATATCAACTGACACCCACTTTGACAGATTATTGTTTTATTATATTTTTTATTTTGTTTGTTTCCACATGTAAAAAAGTAAAAATATACAATATATAATAAGAATATGAAGGAGAATTGGCTAAAAAAAACAAACCTCCAGGGGCTTGAAAATTGGCATTTACAAGAAATAGTAACGTATATGTATCAATTAAATTTAGAACATAGTCCAAGACAGAGATTATAAAAGCAGGACAAATGCAATACTAGAGGGTGTTTGAGCTGTAAAAGTTGAACACAGCCTCAGCCAGAAAGCTCTGGTATTTAACTGGGTCAGCTATACTTTATGAGTTCAATGCTTAGGCAGTTTTAGTCAGTGCAGCCAGCTGGTTTCTTGTATAGAAAATAACTGTTGGAAAATGCATGCATCTGCATACACTGCAGGCTGGGGATGAGTGTAGGTGTAGCAGAGAACAGCAGTGCCATACAGCACATGGAAAAAAGAGTTTAATAGAGCAAGTTTGGCAGATGGGGCTTGATAATGTATAATTTAAGAGTCTTGGCATTTGACAAACATTGCCATGCACACAACAAATGGTTCCAGTAGGCACGCCAAAGGCTGCAATTTAAAGATGAAGACACTGCAGTAGTTCTTGGATATATTCCCAGTAACAGTTGCAGGTGGGAAAGACACTCAAGTATCTTGCATGATTGAAACTTTCAATCATCACCCTCGTCTTGTTTACAGAGAAAACGTCCATGATGTACAGTGGGTTCTATCAGTGCGAGCACATGCCATGTTATCTCCTGTCAGCTGCTCGGTGTGTGTGTGTGTGTGTGCACAATGGCCTCTTATCTAAAGTCTTTCACCTCAGACAAAGTTACTCTGTCTGAAAAGAAAGACGCTACAATTTATGAAAATGCTGTAAAATATAAAAGAGAGCACTTTGATTCATTAAAATCACTCTCCTCTCATGTCCTTGAACACGAGCCGCCACATTTTTTCTCCTTTTGGCTCATTGTCGTGACCCATCATTTACTTCTCGTCACATCTTCATGGGGCGAACTTCTACCTCCCTCCGAGATATTGAGGGAGCAGAGCATCAAGAGAGCCGACTGGTTTTAACGATAGACCAGAGCTTGTTTACTGTGAACACAGGCTGTTAAAAGCGATGTTCATTCCAATTGCCTTGTGTAAACTACAACAACATCATTAGTGTTGGTTTTTGGTCAGGAAAGGGCTTTTTACAATTACAGGTAGAGAGAGAGCAAAAGACTCTGGGCCAGTACATTGGAAAAGCAAAAAAAAAAAAAAAGAATACATTTTCTGTGCATCACAATGCAACAGCTTCAGTTTCCTGCTCCTCTTATAGTCTGTGCCGAGTTTGCTTAAAGAGGGTCGCACCTGTTGATTGTGGCAGTGCTGGGTTCCTCTCCACACAGCTCCGAGTACCAGTACTGGGCTGTGTTTTGGTTGTAGTCACCGAACTCTGCCTGTGCCAGGAGTGCACTCAGCTCCTCCGCTTGTTCCGAGCCCATGCGTAGGTGGCCATTATGGAGGTCCTCCTTTACATGCATGAAGAAGATGTGTCTGGTGGACAGGAAGAAAAAAAGAAGAGTGGTCAAATGGGAAAATCCTTCACTTGCCAATGTGATATAGTAGACGAGGGTTAACTGATTAAACAAGACTTTTCATTTATCCAAAAGCGGACAAATCATCATCTCTACAATTGTGCACCTATTTCACACACTGGCCCCTTTTGTTGTTTAACTGACATTCATGTGCATCATCGTGGAGTCAGGACATTTAGAGCACACACAGACCAGAGCAGGTGGTCATTACAGGGCTAGAGTTTCAGCACAGACAGCAGGTGTCTGTGTGCATGCAGCAGAAGGAAAAAAAAAAAACAAGTGTGACATTTGTTCAACAGTCACAGTGAATCACTTTCTCTTTTTTTTCCAATCTCTTCCTCAAAACAAGCTTCCTTTTAGTGTGAATTCACCAGAGGTTCTAAAAGTGGAAGTTCAGAGAAAAAGTAGTTGCACGATTGGAAGTTTCCTCCAGTAGAGGAAGTACTTCAGCAGAGGGCAACTGTAATTGTACTGTATCTGCTGGGCCAATGTTGAGTCATGAACGCTGAATACAATTATGGGATTTACAATGGCCGGCATCCTGTTTGTGTCTATTGCTCTGTGGCTCATTAAGCAGGTCAAATGCAGTTCAATAATCCCCACGATCATGAAATATACCCATTTAAAGTCAAGTTATTAGTCTTGTTTGCCTCACATAGATAATTCTTGTTGGAAATGAGGTGGGTTAGTGGAGTGACGGTTGATCTTTGATAGCTCAAAGATAGTTGGGGTTATTGTTTGGGCTGAATGAGTAAATGAATAACACTGGGTTCTGGTGCGGCCAAGAAAAACAGCTAAAATCTCCAAAACAGAAAAGCAATGGCTGGTCCTTCCCATTGTTTTGACCAGAAGATGTGAGGAATTCTTTCTGAGCAGCACGGGACAAGACGTCACAATGAATAACACCCTGACCGACTCGATCCTCACAGCATGAAGACTGCTGAACTAAAGTAACCTCAACAGATCCTTTCTTGAGTTGACCTACAACAGAGCAACCCTTAAGAAGATTGTACAAGCACCAGCCTGCTTGCAGTCACCTGCTTCTGTCCGACGAGTCAAACAGCTTTCCGCTGGCTAATGTTGTTCACACATGGGCTCCTGCTCGGTTAGCCAGGTGACTTGACTTGACTGAATTTTTCTCCTCTCCAACAAAACTTTACATCCCATTTTTCTGGCCTTGCACATAGTGGATACAACAATATGGAATGGAAGTATATAAATGGAAGTATAACGTCGACATCCTGTGCAGACTAGAGTTCTAGCAGTAGAACAATTCAATGTTTAAAACTGAATGTCTGGGCCTTCTGCATCCTGATGTGGTAGACTAAAAGCAGACTTTGCTTGAAACTGCTCGTTATTCCCACTAAAAAAGAATCTCCCTTGGGCTACAGTTCTCTTTGAAGCATGATGCATAGAGAGACATTTTTCATTTGTGCAAATCAGGTCAAACTGTGAATGGGATATTTGAGAGGGTTTAGAGGGACACTTTGAAAGGAGGGGGAAGGTAGCACCCATCACCCATTTGTGAAGTTTATATGAAGCCACTGTGTTTTGTTTATGTAGGAAATGCATCTTGCCAAGATGTCTAGTGGGAGTGAGCTGGAGGTGACGTTTCCTCTTTCATGTTGTGGGACTAAACACTCAGACTCTTGAGGGAGCAGCGCACGACTGGTGGCAGAATTTGCACACTTGTGTATTGTAACAGATACGTGTGCAAACAGCGACACTCCTCGTCCAACAGAGTTCTTTCGACGAGTAACAACAGTAGCGAAAAAGCAGCTGTGAAGCACACAAACAAAGTTGGCCTACACCGCCCCTGATAAAGCCAGACCATAACAACGAACCCCTAAAGCTGACCAGCCTCAGGCATAACAAACAGTGCTTTGATATGGTGTTAAACATCCCATTCCCTCCAACACACACACTCACAAACAGTGCACTCTATTGTGTCAGGCCCAGCAGGCATCATGTGATGTAGTGCTGCGAGCTAGCTACCTGCCTGACGCAAACAATAGGGCCAACAAAGGGCGTTGACAAAGGGTTACTATAGGGCAAGCCGCAGAGGTTACTCTAGTTCAGTCTGAGATTGGCAAGAGGTTATTGTTGGTCACTGCGCCTGTGATCAAGGCATTTAATATTTTAAAAGCTTACTTCAGCACGTCCCGACCTGTTGCTTTGGTGTTGTGACGCTAACAGTATGGCTTTTAAGTTTACTCGTTCAGTGTCGTTTCATTGGTCATCGGTACATAGTGTACATTGTGGTATGCAAATTTTGGCTGACGAGTAAGACATCTGACTCTTGCATTCCTGGTTTTGTGGGCACCCTCAGGTATAAAAAGGTGTGCGTGGTTCGCTGAGCTCAGGCCAAAACACCCATCATAAGCAGCAGCAGAACAGGTAACTACAGTTCACCAAAAAGCTGTTCCTGACTGACTTCCCTGAGGCTGTATGAGAGACTTCTGACAACTGAGTCACACGCAGAAGGTAGTAATTTCATTCACCGAAGCCCCCATGAAGCTACAATTTTACTGTATATGCTCTAAACACCAGCCTTTCACAGCCATGAGAACTCACTACATAACTCTGCTTATGATGACAAAGGCAGAAGTTTTACAGATTACCCTGAACACAGTCTGATTTTATCTACCGTTTTAGTGACACATTTTTCTAGTTGTATGATTTAGAAAAAAACAAACACATTTCTAAGTTCCCTTAGCCTCTACACTAAGTAGATAACTTCTAATACCACATTTACACCAAATTTAGCGTGCATAGGTTTTTGAAACGTGGGTAAACCTCCAAAAAAAAAGGTAATTGACTCATTTCCCAGTGCCAGTAGTAGTTTGCCTTTCTGTTCTTTTTCCTCCTGGTGTGTCAGGTTTGATGTCACGAATGTGTCTGAAAACAGAACAGTAGAAAGCAGCAGATATATGTCATTAGACTGCACCCAGAATGTGCTGAAATTTGTTTTAAAGTCTCAATAACATTCTGAATTAAACACACCCGTTTTTCTGAAGCTTATGCGTGTCATAGCATTGCATCGGAAAAATGGCTACCCGGGTGTCATGTTTTCATCACGGCCGATTGGAGCTAGAACCAATAAATACCAGTGACTACTGCAGAGTCATTGGACCAGAGAATGAAGCCGATTGTATCTTTCCCCATTGACGATAAAAGCCAGATGTTAGTATTCGTGGGTTTTGGCCCAGTGTGAAAGGGGCATCAGACAACTGTCCCAGGATCAGTCTGCTCAGGTGGTGTAGTGCTGTCTTATCATGCGTCAAGGTACAGCACTTTATTATTCTGACACATTTGCACAGGGTCATCTGTGAAGCGTTACTGCAGCACAGACAGAATGCTGGGAAGACGTTGCTGATGCTAAAGTCTCCTGGCCTACTTCTACGTATTATACTGGATACACCCTCATCGTTTTGTCCTTCATAGTCGACCCGTAATCAGTCTTAAGAAGCTTAATCATTTATGGGCACAATACCACTGTGAATGCTGACAGGATAGAAAAAAATAATAACTCTTCAAAACAGTGGTTATTGGGGATAAAAAGGTCTTGAGAGGGGCTGCAAGAATGTGTGAATACTTGATTGCTTGGCTGGAATAATTCAATTAAAGCAAGCCTGAACTATAAGAATATTTAAAATGGGTCACTGGCTACAGAGCTGAGGGGATGGGGGATGAGATAATTCAGCTGAGTTCTTCTGTCCAGTCTTCAAACCGTTCAAATTTAAAAACACTAAAATATCTCAAAACACAGTGTTCCTTTCTGAACTTTATAAGACTCCAGAGAGTGCAAGAAAGCAGAACAAAAAACAAGAACAGGCATACTTTTTCCAGTAGCTGGAGACTCATTTAGCAAGTCAATAAACGCTCTCCGGTCTGGTCCTCCCATCTATAAAGGCATTATCTCTTTAAAAAAAAAATGTTTTCAGCCCTAAACTCAGTGTCTATTCTCCCAGTCTACAGAATGTCAGCGCCACATAGAACAAAATGTCCCTACCAAACTGAAACCTAACACCTCTGCCTGGAGACTACACCCCATCCAGCCAATCACCAGTAGAGTTTCAGACCTCATCTGTTGGGCTCTCAACAATGCGGTTTGTGAGCTAGTCAAATAAACTGGCAGGAGCTGTGTGCTGAGGTTACCATCTGTCAATGCACTATTGTAACCTCTGCTAAACATCTCCTATCAGGGTGTGGGGCTGCATGGAAAAGTCAGACATACGCTTATTGTAGTTTTAATTCACCTGAAGGTTAGAAAACGGTCATTTCAAGCACTAAATATAACCCATAGGCCTGTGCTCTGTGCAGAGTCAGACTGAAAGCTACAGAAATAAAACAATGAAGGTGTTTGTATGCTCGACGCCTTGAGGCTTCAGGCTGGTGCCCTGTACTGGATGGTAAAACAGTGATTAAACCCCAGCATCAATTTTAAGTACAGTCCCCAAACAAATAACACTTCTGTCTTTCTTGGTCAAGGGCTAATGTTATGACTTCAAACAAAGACAAACCAGGGTAAGGTTACTTGAGTGCACAATAAACAGAGGAGGAACAACAGTCATACAGAAAGTAAAAGCGTCTAATCACGGACGGAGCAGGCTGATAAGAACTAATGTAAGATTTAACTATAATTTTATGTCAAAAAGAAGCTGAATCATGCAGAATATAGAGTATTTGTGTTGGTAAAGTTTTTTTTTTTCCACAGTACATTGTACAGCATTACATAGGGTTGGAACTTATCCCACCATTCACTGGGGAGAAAGGAAAGGAAACACCCTAGATAGATCGATAGTCTGTCGCAGGGCTAACACAAAGACAGGTAGCCTCATTACCAACAAGTGTTTACGTTGCCTGGGATCATGTAAGAAGGAAGAATCACCGTTATGCGAGAGCTAGGACAGCATTAGAGCAAAGTCCTTAGAGTTTGCCAAGTTAGATAAAAATCTTTATTTCTAGTCTGGGATTATTTCCAATACTGTGCTGCATCTTAGAAAAGATAATCTTGAGTGTATTTTTAGCTTTCCTCACCGCTTCTTAGTGTTAGCTATTCTTAAATACTTGTTTGATGACACCGACTGTCTAATTTATCTAACTTGTGACACTGTTTGGTCAAGGAACTCATGTGGAAAAGGCAAACTTTGTCTTGTAATTCTTAAAAAACACATAACGATTAAAATTATTTCTCCTTAGTTAAAATTTCTTTGGCTTCCATTTTGATTTTAAGTTAAAGATAAGCTCACCACCAAAGGGGGTAAACAGGTTAACATCAGGACCTCTGATAAAGCCTCTAATAGCTGTGTGTATCCAATGTTCACCTGATCAGAATGTTAAATACAAGGGCTAATGAAGGAGAAACATTCACATTTAAACCAGAAACACCCCCTGGCAAGTAGTGTTTAATGATGCAGATAACATGGACTGTTGTTCAGGCCCTTGGGTCAGTCTCCCTTAAAGAACTGTTGCTTCCAGTAGACAGTTAAATGACATCAGTTGATACCTCATGGAAATACAAATGAGTGCTATTCAGATAAGGGTGAACTGATTTTGGTTTTGACTGTCATGAAATAAAAAATATATATATATTAAGTCAAGAAAATGCTGCAAGTATGTTTCAGTGCAAAACTATCTCGAACCATTAGAGGGTCTGAATGTCCCCGCTTCAGTCTTTGTTCAATGTGGCACCTCAAGCTGCCCAAAATAGCAGAGTTATGCATTTGCAAAAAAAGTGTCCCATTTGCATAGCAAGGTGGGAAAATGCTAGATTGTATAACACATGCCTGGAAGACACCTGGGTGAACAGAGGATCACAAAGCAATGAGATTATAGGGGAAAAAATGGTTTTGGAAAAAGGGGAAATGGCTGCCACAGAATCAAGCTAAAACTCACTTTGGTTGTGTGCATTCTATATATTAAAAAACAACAACCTTACAGCCAGTCTTCACTTTTTTGGTTTAAAATACTGTAAAAAATGTAGACTCTAGTCAGGCTACTACATAGGCCCTACAAAGGAGGGAGATTAATTAACACAAAATATTAAAATAGTCAGTTGCATGTGCGCAAGAACACTGGAGTGACCTGCTGGGCTTTATGTGGCAGCAGAGCACACAGCAGCTTATATAAGCAGCTCTGTGCACGCTCAGTCCAGAGCAGGTTATGTAAGAAGGCCTATAAAGAAGGGCGTAGAAAAAGAAGCCCTCCCCTCAGCTCAGCTGAGAGTTGTACCATTGTCAGCCCCCTCTGCTTCATCTATGAGCATGTTTAGTCCAGCTCACATACACTTGCTACTTACGGAGCTACTAAAACATGCCGTGTGGTGACAAAGCAGTGTGTCGAGTGACTGATGGTTTCTTAAACTTGTTTACTGACTAACACTGTCTTCGACTGTGTTTTTGACAGTAAATACAGCGAACATGCCACGTGGCACTTAGAAAATACTGATTTTTTTTTAGGCTGCGAGTTAAAAAACAAAGAAAAACAAACAAACAAGGGTTTTCAATGATGAGGTGTGCCTGTAGGCAGAAAAAGCTGGAGGGAGGCTGTAGAAGACAGTAGGTCAAAGGTGGCAGCAGAAGAAATGATTGAAATGAGACTGTCTGCGCTAATTCACTCAAATTCCGAACATATTCCCAAAAGTCAAGTTAGACATTTTAAATTGCCACCACTGTGTAAAGTCAACATCTTGCTCTCATCTCTAAAATTGATACCAGTGTTTTGATCCCCACCACTCAAATTAAATCACATATGAGCAGATGGCCGTCATGAAGGCTGTGCAAAAACATCTAACACATAACTTGACAGCGTGTTGCTGTGTGTGTGCCATGCCATGTGTGAGTTTTTATTAGCAGCAACTCCTCATACCCTTGCCTGCCGTCTCACATCTTTATCTCGCATTTTTTCACCTCATGACCCCACACCCCCCCACCTGACGCCAGCCATCTGTTGATAACCCCCGCTAATCTGGTGGAGGTCAGAGCACAGGCAGCCAAGTGTCCTCCATGCTCACACTCCCACCCCACAACCTTTCACTTTCTTCTTCAGAGGGTTTGCCAAATATGGGCCAGAGTGGGTGGG
>JBBPCS010000037.1:1564014-1575813 GCA_037974645.1 Hollardia meadi
GCATGGTTACACTAAACATTATAAAAGATATAAAAATGAATGTTTATAAATGAATGATTATAAATTTGCCATTACAAGGACCATCTCTTATATAGTATATTCTGTAATCCTTGAATGATTAAAAAACACTGATAGTACTTATAGAGGGATACTATGCAGGAGGAGAGGGGCATTTGTGCTGAAAACATACATATTAACATGGTTGTCACACGAACATTACATTACATATTCAAGTTTACAATGCAGTGAAGTAAATTTTTATGGTACACCCACACATTTTCACACCACCAAGTGTGTTGTCTAGTTGCAAACATTAAATGCAGCCTCCGTACACTTTCAGATGAATGTAAAAAAAAAAAAAAAAATGGGAATGGTTTAGGAATGGTTGTTTATGTCAGAGCAACCAAATCATTTTAAGTCTATTGGACATTTTAGTAAAGCATCAGCACAGCTGCTCTGAGCTGATGTGTCCTAGGGTCTTTTCCTCTGCCTTAGCTGCATTTTAAACAGTGAGACATGGTACAAGATGTTACTATCAATCTCAGACCACTTGACAAGCAAATATGAAAACTTGCTCTCCTGGGAAATTAGCTTGTCTCTCCCCTCATAATTGTCAGGCACAGCTTAAAGCCATAATGTAAGCACATTTCACCTCGGCTGTCTAGTCTACAAATGTATTATATTATACATTTTTCTCAGTGATTATGGAGAAATACAAATGCAATCTAATAAATCTCTAACAATAGAAAGTGTTTTGAGGTTTCTTTGCCATCCACTTCCTTGCTGGATGATCATGGTTATGTTGTGTACTCAAGCCCGACAGTAGAAATGGCTGAGCCCCTAAAAAGGTATAGTGAATGGGCCTTCCACAGATTTGCTTTGCATTGCATTAAAAACCAAACATACCCTTCTGTATGCTAGAAAACAGTAGATGTGTTATTTGCATGTAAAGTGTTGTATATTTACAGGGATTGTTGCAAAAACTAAGCAGCTTTTAAACAACGGATTGAAAAACAAGATGTTTACCAAAAAAGCATATATGTATAATAGAATATGCTGATACGAAACCATGTTTATGAAAAGGTGCGACAGTTGCTGTTTCCGCTGGAGATAGGGCAGTTTGTCCCAAAGCTTGCCGCTGCTCTACACCTTAATTGAGGCTGCTTGATTTAGCTGTGAGTGTGACGTGACGGAAGTAGGGTTCAGTTTTAGAAAGGCCCTTTGTGTGCCTGTATGAGACACCAAGCAGAGTGACCTAGCTTCATTATTTTCTAGGATGAGAAGGTATTGTCACTTCAACATTAGCTGGTAGTAAGTAAATTTCTCAGGTCTTATGTTTTCATACTTTTTAGCCCAAGGCGTTGTCATTAGTCAGTGGTTAGGCGTGCTGAGGATAAAGGGACCTTGGATGTGTTCTGCAATCTCTCACATTTCAGTGTTTCAAAAGCAAGGTAGTCAAAGAAGTGCAGTAACTGCTCCCACACTTACTGTGAGATTCAGACAGTGAATGTGGAATGTGTCATGGTCAGAAGTTGTTGGTTTCGTGACAGATCTGTGACAAATCCTCGGTTAATACCTTTAAATGTTTTCTTTAATCCAGTTCCCATGTATCCATATTTAATGCAACTACAGCACTATTGACCACACATTCCAAAATCTATGCAAGCGTTGTCAATGTTAAAAATACAGGAAAAAGTCAGGATTGTCAGAAACTGTTTTGTAAAATGCAACTCTTGTGGAGTCCTGATATTTTAGCAGCAACACACCATTGCGCTGATTGCATTGAAGAGCAGCTAAACAAAGTAGTCTCTAAGCAGTAATATCTGAATTAACCATTAGCTGAAGTCATAGTTTAAATGTTTTTCTCAGGTTCTTAATGTGAACTCAGGGCTCAAAATTATCTGTTTGGTAATCTGTCTTCTTGATGTCAGAAAGTCCATGATTATTGGTTCCATCCATGGTTCCACCCCCCACCCCCCCACCCCCCTCCCATAGCTCATTCTGTGGCGCAGTTATAATCACCCATAGCTAATTAGGGAGCTCATGATATTTCTGTTTTAGTTCCCTGAAGTGTGTGGCTGCTGGTGTTTGTATCTTATTTTTCCTGCACAACCGCCCCTCTGGCATTGAGGGCTATGATGTGTCATAAAGATGAAGGCTTGGGTTGGATTTGGTGTATGTTTCTGTGTGCTTAAGCTTGAGGTTTTAATTTCTCTTCGGAATGACTCACTACCCTTTTTTGACTCCGTCATATGTTGTTCGATAGTAGATAAGCGGTTTTTAGGCCTATTTTCTGTTGATATTTCCCCCCTGCACTGATTCTAACATTTACAAAATTGATACAGCGAAAAGGCATGCTTTATTTGTAAATAAAATAAAATGCGCAGTGCTGTTATCACTGGCACTAGCATGGGGGAAGAAACAAGAGATGTGTCCTCATCAATGGGTCCTCATCAATTGCAGTTAACATGCATTGGAAAAGAGGGGGGCATCTCAGAGGAAAAAAAGAGAGGGGCAGAGTTAGTGAAGGACAAGAAAGAAGGAGACAGAGATAGGTGGAACTGTGATACTCTTCACAGCATCATGCTAATGAGGAGGATTATTATGTCCTCCCCTCAGGCAGTGGAGGCAGACCGTGTGGGTGTGGGTGCAGGTGTTTCACTTTTGACACTGGGATTTGTGTGTATGCGTGTGCATGGTAAAGGCAGAGAAGAGAAAAGAAACCTAACCTTTTGAAAGTGATTCTGTTATGTTGCCTTGACATCTTTACTCTGTGTCCACTTTATTAGGTACTCATCTCTATTTATGAAAATGGCTTGCTCCTCCACCTGAGTCATATCAACAAAGGAGGTGTGTAAAGTATGCAGACTGTATTTTAAGAGAAGCAAATGTATTCATAGGTAAAAGAAACATGCGCCGGCACACACACACAAACTCATAATCATCTGTCCTCCCTGTTTCCCTTCTTCCTTACGCACACACCCTGTCTCCCACCCCCTCTCTTCATCCTCTCCTCTCTCCTTCAGTCCCCCTCCTCCCTCGCTCAGCAGCAGCCAGTGGTATGCTCCACTCGTTTTCACTCCTCTCTCCCTCTCCACCGTCAGCCTCAGCAGTCTCCACACCAGAGCTAGACACTGGTCCATACATGCACACGCGTGTGTTTTTTCGTGGGTGCAGGGGCTCTTGAGAAAACTCAACATTCGAGTGTCTATACAAGGGTGCGAGTTGATCTGCTTGAGAATATGTGCGCATGAGCCTTTGCAGAGCATCTTTTGTATGGAGGAGCATGTGTGTGGAGTGAGAGACAGCATGAGGATGCATGGTGGGCAGGTGGTGTTGTGATCGGCGGAGTTTTCGGTGTACTATTGTTGTGCTGTCTGCCTCCCCCTCCTTCCAATTTGGTTATCTTGTGAGGGCAACAAAGCATCTTGCTGGGATGTCCACCTCACCTGGTGCAACAGACAGGAGCCAAAGGAACTCTTGTAAGTATCGTTTTTCTTCTTCTTCTTCTTTTGGAATTGGGAGTGGTGATGTGTGTGTGTGTTTTAGTATGTCAAATGTCTGTGTGGCATGTTTGAAACCAATCTTCCTTTGGTCCATTCAAATAGTGTCTTTATTTTGAAAGGAGACCTGGCCAAGACAGAAGCAGGACATGTAGTTTAATGTGATGTTACGACAGCAAATATATTCTATCATTATTATTGTAGACATTGTATTGGTGAGTCTGAGTGAGGGTATCAAGAGTTTGATTGTGTAACACCGTATCATAAGGACAGATGAAATGCACAGTAGCTTAAAAGTAAAGGGGGATAATGCGTGCTTCTGTGTGAATATTTGTATATGTTTACATGATGGAAGGAGAGCTTGGGGAGGTGTGGAATGTGGGAGTGTGTGTGGGAAGTTTAAATATTCTCTGGAGCACCTATAGCTGCTGGATCTATTGAGAAGGTTCTGTGCATTGATTGACAACCAAGCCAGCTGTATCTTTTCAGAAAGAGGATGAGATCAGATGACTTGCTGATGTCACTCACTAGTGTCAAAATGATGAGTATTTCATTTTTGTCCTAGAAACACAGCTTGGTTACCATATAACCAGGATTTAGCCCGACGTGTTTATTTCAGTTTTTCCATTCTCTATGTTTCTGTTTAGCTAAATGACTGAATAAGAGTGAAGTACTGTGCTGGCTTCCTTTTTAAATGTGTGTGTGTAGCTACTGTGTGTTTCTGTAGCAGTAACTTTGCAGGACAGTGCAAAGATTATGATAAAGGGGGTTTGGCCATAACATTATAGTGTGAAGTATATCAGCTATACAGTGGGGGAAAGTGTGTGGGAATGTTCTGCAGTTTTAATGTTTGACTTCATTCTGGCCTCAAGCAACACGCGCTCGCGCACACACACATGCACACACACACACACAGACACACGATTGCTGTACTGTAAGTGGGTGATTGATAAAATGATGTGACTCATTTTGACTCATCTGAGAGCTTAGTGGGCACATACACTCAGAAAACTGTCCTCTTGTACACACACGCACACACACACACACACGCACAGACTGACTGCCTTGACTGAGGCACAGATCACATCTGGGAAAATGGGTCTCCTTTTATTGCTTTCATTATTATTGTACCCTCCCCCTTCTTCTCGCTTTCATTCCCCTTCTCCTGCCCGTTATTTTCTGGATGTTATTTACTGCCAAACCTTGCAGATAACTCACCTGGAAACCTTATGTGTGTGTGTAGATGATGGGCTAATGATTGCACACTGACACACCCACAGTAGATGCCTGCTGTGTGTTTGTGACAATGGGCTTTATTTTTATTTTTTTTAAATGACATTGTTCTGTTATGTGGCTGAGTAATATGCTCGCTCATTGTTGTATAACTCTTGTTCAGGTCTTGACTGCTTTGCTTTGTGCTTAACCGGTTTGTTCCTTGTCGAGACACATCCATCACATTACCTTCTTATAGAGGAGTCCCTCCATTTGGAACTATCAAGTGGCCGCGGGGTACGATAACTGATTTACTAACCATAATGTTACATAACCAAATGCAGCATCTGAGGAAAGAAATCAATAGTCTTGCCTAAAAAGCAGATTTAAGAAAAGAAAAATGGAGATTAGAGTAGTTGGAGATTGAACAAATGAAGAGAGTGGTGATGTAATTATGCAGAGGAACATTCTTTTTAAATCATATTTCAGTTTCATGAGTCGTAAATAGGCCTTTGGTGTTAATATCAAAGGAACATGTCCAAACAATACCAGATTAGTTACATTAATTTATGATTAAAATGCTTTAAAACATCAAATAAAAGGCCTACTGTGCTATGTGGCTGATTTACTAATTGCACCAAATAAGACATTGTAATTACATAATCCCACACCATTTGATTCAAAAATAGATCATAGTTATGAACTATTTATGGACTTGTGGTTAAAGCTATTTATTTGTAAGGCAGTAATATTTTTAGATAAGACAATCAGCAGTGTTTTGAATCTCTTTCCCAGCAGCCTGAGTCTATGGTATTAAAACAGTGTAATGCTGCTCTCTCTCCCTGTTAGTTTGTGTCCTCTGTAAAGGAGCAACAGCAGGCACCTGCCACTGAGATGGATGTGCTGTGTCATCACTTCTCCTGCCAAATGATGGCTCTCCTCTCCTCTCCTCTCCTCTCCTCTCCTTCTCTTCTCTGCTCTCCTCCTATCTGGTTTATCTCAGTTCACATGAAACTTTAATTGCATGTAAATCAAAGCGCTGCAGATGTGATTAGTCTTTTGTGCTGCTTTAATGAGTGTGGTCTGGACCAGTGAAATACAGTAGCTGTCTCTGATGGCTAAGGCCATGGGCACACTCAACTTTTATTTCTGCCAGAAAAAAACTCAGTTTTTCTCAAAGCAGTAAAGTTTTCAGGGATAAAGTGAAAAACTAATTTTAAAAAATGAGAGAATTGAAGGTGCTTACTCTTGAAGGTGTATTAATCTTGCATAATATGTGTTATTATGCTGCTCTGTTCAGAAAACAGTATTGAATGTGCAGGCCTACCTATTACATGCGTATGTAGGCGAGCTAATGATATTCCAAGGGAACTGCGTTTGGCTGACATTTTAAAATGACAATTAGCATTCATTCTACTCATTCTGATAAGAAATTGGCAAGTAATGGTGTGACTTGGAATTTCTGAGATGTGACATTTAGCAGGTGGCAGCACAGAAGGTGCTCAAGTGTTTTATGCTAAACCAAATATTAGCTTGTGCTGAAAAGTTTAAACGCTTACTGTAAGGGACACGTTTGCTGCCAAGGGCAAATGTTTGAATAATTCTGTGTCAACATTTTATCCAGTTTCTCCTGTGACTGGGAGACTTGTATATGTTTGTGTGTATGCATACTTGTATGGTTTCATCTGTGCATGCATACATTTCTCTGTGCACCTCAACCTCACGTCACCAAAATGCAGTTAGCTTGCTAATTAGCATAATGAAACATTACTCGCATAGCATGTAGCATGCATAGCACAGATGCTGTGTAAACAAGCAGTGTCTTAATTTGTCTGTTTATTTTCAAGGATGGTATTAATTGTCTCTGGAGTTTGGTCAAAGGATGAAAGAATCTGAGCTTTTAAAGGTTAAAGTGAGGGGCAGAGCACGGCAAGTGACACAAAAAAAGAATTATAGCTGTCTGCTTAAGTGTCACTATTTCAGTTCCATGTGAAGATCTAGCCTTTGTATAGTACATACTTACACTGTTGCATAACTGATACATGTGTGCAGTTGCAATGGCCTAAATGTAGAGTCATGCACATGACCACAAATATACACACACTGTTGCACACACAAGCACATAAGCCATAACTACAATGTTTTTCATGCTGCAATGATGCTAATAGTCCCTCTATCCATTTCTTTTTACCCAATTATATGTCAGGATTGCAGGAATGTCAGCCATGGGTCAGGCATTTAAAGGGAACATTCCTTTTTGGGATAAATGACACATTTACCTCTCATGGGAATAATTTATTTCACGAAAGGAAGCCCACTCTCTTTTAATATTATTATCAAAATCTGTGTCTCCCTTGCCTACTGTCCTTCCTCGACCCCTCTTCCTTGTTTCCTTTTCCTTCGACTCTGTGTTGCCAGCAGTGTCCACCTGGCTTAACAGGTGTTGTTGGCAACCCCTGAGCATGTTGTCTCATTTCTCAACACTCATATTGTTTACTCAAGTGTACTACCGCCTGGGTTTCCCAGCTATTTTTACGCTAAGATTGTCCTTGCTCAATTAGATTAGGGGGAACTGTCTTGCAGCAAAGATGCTTGTGGGATTTAACATCTTACAATGAGTGGCACACAATGAGAAATGAGAGGAGACAATGTGAGATAGACTGTAAAGAGATGCAAAGACCAAGGAGGGGGAGGGCAAGGAGATGGTTGGGTGGATGAAAGAAGACAAAGTAAAAGAGGGCACAAAAATGAGCAGATGAGATGAACAATGAACAGGAAAAGAGGGCAGAGTGAAGAAAAGACAGCAGAGGAAGAAGAGAGCAGTGCAGCAGAGGAAAGGTAAAATAGAGAAGGCAAAGATAACGGGTGGCGGATGAAAGAGAGTGGGTGAAGAGACAGAGAATGAGAGTGAGTCTTGAATAATAAGAAGAGAATATTGGTAAAGAGGAGGAATTAAAAAGGATGAGGCATACCAAAAAGCAGATTACAGATAATGAAAATAATAACAATAAAAAGACGTAGGAGAGTAAGACAGGCCTCCACACTATCTGGGAGTCTGCTAATTGGTGGTGGTGGTACAGAGGTTGCACAGAGAGCACAGACTGCAGCAATGGAGACTCTCTATGCTGTACTATCTGCAGGATGTTTCATTCTTTTTTAAAAATTAATGACAGCAGAAACTGAAAAACCAGGACCTCATCACACAATAAGTGCTATAATCATTTCACTTTTAACATAAGTTTTTGGCTCTATGCGATTAGTGAGGCTTAAGTGCAGATGAACACATTGAATATAATGAGTTTACTACATAATAGCATTATTAATTATTAATACTTGCACCACATTTTTATCCAAGTATCGTCTACCAGACATGTACCAGGGAGGCTCATTTATCTGTACACAAAAACTTGAAGATTTGATCTTATATAAGATTGTATAATTGGAACGGACAGACTGAAAGTGAACAATCATAGCTTAACAACCAATCAGTAACAAGGCACGGCAGGCCGGTGAAAAGTGAAAATGTGCTGTGAATACAAAAGTGGTGAGGATGGCACATGGGAGATGTTAGCCTTGAAGGGTTTCTTCCAGAAACTTTATTGTAACACGTGTTAAACGTTGTGAAAGGGTGTATTTTTCACCCAAACAATGATGTTTTCCTAAACGTAACCAAGTGCTTTTGTTATGTAAACCTAAAGAAGTATTTGTTGTGCCTTAACCTGACCAAGTAGTTTTGTTGCCTGAACCTAACCAAGTGTTTGTGGTGCCTAAACCTAACCAGCGTGCAACCAAAACAATACAATAATTTCTGAAAAAAGGGGGGAAATGAAGCCAATTTCAGGATACAAACCCCAGTCTCTTAGGTCCAAATCCTGGATACAACCCACTCAGCCACTAGACTGTGCTGACTTCGCATGATTTGTGAAGTTTTATAATACATGCTTTCTGACAGAAGAGGCTTTCTGTCAGAAAGCGCTTTCTGCTTGAAAGCTCTGTGGAATTCCTGTCAAAGAGGTAAATGGAATTTCTGTCAGAAATGCCTGACACCCTTCAAGGCTGACTTCTCCCATCTGTACTGACTTTTTGCTTGGGACCTGTTAGCTTCAGCCTCAGTCTTTTAGCAAGACATCCTGCATGTAGCACTCAAGTACGTATTTATGACTACTTTTTGCATTTAATATGAGTCAGAAGGCTACATTAAAAAGATGTAGTCAGCGTTTTTCACCAACTCATGAATCTGAAATTTAGCTTTAGCTAATTTAGTAGCTTAATTGCTACAGTTGATAAAATCAGCCAACAACAGTCGTCACTCCAGAAAGGGAAATTGATGGTTGCTGGCTAATGAGATCCCGTCTACAATTTCCTGAAATCAAGGCTCCATTGATTTTTGCTGTTGATGTCGTACATATGAGTGGTAAATCTGCCACCCACTATTTTATTTAAATGTATATGTGCGAGAACAGAAAGCTTGACAGTAACATAAGGATCACCAGATAGGCTACACTTTCATCCAGTCATCCATCCATTAATATCACCATAATGGTAAAGATGTAGAATCAGTGTGTTTCCCATTTTATTCAGCATCACAGCTACAGACAAGCTCCCATTCCTCATCATGCCGAGAAATGATAGTCTGAGCTGGACGGCATGACAAAAGAATAGATACTTGGACAGATCCACAAGGGACATAATGATTATAATTAAAGGGACAATAGTGACTGGTGTATAGTTTTACAACCGGCGTTATGGCAGCTCTCTTGTTTTATTGGTGTGCCCTGTTTACTTTGGTGGAGAAGTAAGAGGGATGAATCCGAATTTAAGTCTGTCAGATGATTTCAAACACCCACTCAAATGTGCCTAGAGATGATGTTAAACTGGAGGGCCAAGATGACAGATTGTCTTAAATCATATTGCACATGTTGACATGCAAAAATACACTTATAAATGCATGTACACAACAATGCACATGCAGATGAACATAGACCACCATGCATTCTTTACAGATTTCTATCTCAAAAGAAAATCTATTTTCTAGTAAAAACAAAAAGAAAAAAAAGAGATGAATATAATCTGTGTTTTTCTCTCAAATCCTGGTCACAGATGGTTTAGAAATTGCATTTTCCATCCCCGTGTGATGTACCTCAGCAGGTGGGTTATCGCTTTTTTCTCTCTCTCCTCTCCTCCCACTCCTCTGGGAAATGGAGGAAGAGAGGAGCGAGGAAGAAGTAACAGTGTGGTCAGGCAGCCTGAGAGCTGCTCTAATTAGGTTCATGGTTGAACAGACAGTATTTACAGACTCTGACAGAGAGCGAGTCTGTTACAGAATCTATACTGTCTGTTCCTGCAAGTAGAATATTTTTGCGTGTTTTTGCATTTGTGATTCTGTCGCCTTCATACTTATGCAAGTGCTTGTATGTGTCTGTGTGTCCGTATTTTTGCTGTATGCACCGTAAAGTGAGTTTTTCTGTGTCCGTCTACATGCTGAGGTCATCGGTACTTGTGTCGTATTGTGTCTTGCTGCTTGGGCTCCTATACTCTTTCCGAGGCTTTCTTCTGCCTTTACTCTTCCGCTGTCCTCCAACCCCCTCCCTGCTGCCTTATATAAGGGTAAATAACTCAGGTCAGGCGGAGACAGATAAGCCCCCTCAAGGACCTCTCATTTGTACTGGGGTCAAGGAACACATCTTTTCCCTCCGCCCTCTCCCTGACTCCACATTTCTCCCCCTGTCTCTGTGACTCTGTACCTTACCCTGCACAAAAGTGTTAGGGCATGCACACATCTGTGAGAGCGCATTAATGTGTCTGCAATTACTTAAATGCATGAGGATATCAGTGAACGTAACTGCTCTTTCTTTCATTGTAAGCGGTTTGTACAGGAACAAAATGGGAGAGCATGACAGGTTGTTGTGGGGGAGGGAATGGCTTCCCGGCTGTGTGCCAGGTGACTGTGTGCAGCCCAACTAGAGGTCTTATACAACAAAACAAAAGATTTATTGACAACACAGTATCATCACTGGGCCACTAATGAAGTGTTTTATCATATTATGTGTTTGATGTAACTTTTACGATAAGCTTTGTCCATATCCTTAAGCATAAGAAATTAAGTTGTCACATTTCTTTCTTGAATTCTGGCTGCAGATTTTTAATTGTGTGAAAATTGCTTTTGATTTTGAGGTGAGAATGTATGTGACATGGAGCTACGAGGACATAGGTAAACATATTGGGACCGCAGTATTGAACCACATGATCATGATGCAGCAGTTGTACTCTAATGCCTCGGGACATGCAGTACGAAGTATGAGTATGAGATGATATCAAAGAAGGGAGTACAGTATGGAGTAACACGTGCCCACGGCGGCTCTGTGTGTGTCCATGCATGTGCTCTTGTGTGTGATGTTGCCTCATCTCTGTGCGAATGCCCTTTGTCACATTCTGTCCTCCAAGCCAAGCTCATGCTTTTCACAATTCATGCTAACACTTTGACTGCAGATAAATGATGGAGTGAGAGATGAGGGGGGAAAAAGCAAAAAAGAAAAGAAAAGAGGGATTAAGAAAATATGTGAGAAATGCGCAGTGACAGAGATGAGAAGTGGAGCTTGGCAAAACAAAGAGACATTGCTGATGGCTGTTGATATCTCTGTCAGGGTCTAACACCTTGGAATATTTAAGGAAAGACTTGAGTAGAGTTCGATAGCAGCTGAAAGTGTTGAGTTTTCAGACAGAGTTTGTATGACTCCTTTTTAGTTTCATATCATTATCATGACGACACCATGTCAATAATTGGAAAAGTCCCATATTACTTCCAGAATAAGTCTTTCAGGCTGAACATAAAATGTTCTGTATAGGAACATAACCCTTTCATTTTTGGTAATGGGCCTGCTTACATGGCAGCGATCCCACAGAAGCAGAGACGATATGTGTCTCTCCATGAAGAGACTCGTGTGCATTTACACACAACAGGTGAAATTCATTGATGATTTAAATCTCCCGACACGCCAACAGGACCAGTTAAGCTCTAATGTTAATTACTGTTCTGTGTTCTTCTACACATCCAAAAGATCACACACACACACACACACACACA
>JBBPCS010000037.1:1581419-1600401 GCA_037974645.1 Hollardia meadi
TGCATGCTGCGATTACACGCCCTACTCTGCTTCTGATTGGCTAGTAGCTTACGGCTTCTTCACAGACTGTGGGAAAATGTGCCGCTGGTTGAGCTCATTTGCACTACTTTATACTGAGCTTCACAAACTGGACAGGGGGGCAGGAGGGGTATGAAATATTGTAGTTTGATAAGTAACTAACAAAAGCTGTCAGACACATGTAGTGTGACAGTACAGTATGTACAGTAGAGTGCGGCTCCGGCCGCATTTTTCTGACCGAACCCGATCGAGTCCGAGACAGTAGTAGTAACCGAGCCTGGTCCGAACCCAACAGGCTTTCGGATTGTTTATGTCCGAACCCGACCCGAGCCTGATGCAGTTTGTTACCTGTGCAAAAATGTCTTTAAAATTTTAGTTCATGAAGTTTTTAGTTTTTAATATGAAATTTCCTCTTTGTTGCAACTCAACTTGGGAAACACAAAGAGGGAATTTAGTACCAAAATGACATTAACTTTGGAAGAAACCCACTCCAGCTGAAGCTTCATATTAGCTTTACCTGAGCTAATTGCATCAGGATTAGATCTTCATGGCCACTTCATGGAGGAAGGATTACAGCGACCAGTTACTCTTTCAATGTGCATGTGGGCGTGTGAGCATTAAGATAAACCTGAATCTATCCTTTAATGATAAGTGTTGATTGTCACCTTCATATACAGCTTCCTACTGCCAATCCATTATTTGTTGCAATGTTTTGGATCGTACAGTAAACTGTTCTCTGCACCCATTTTAAATGCCATCCAGCTTGAATGTGCCCATTTGCTTCAGCTTGGCAAATTTTGGAAGGAAGAATTAAAAAACTCAAAGTGCATCTCTTCCTGGACTCAGCCCCTTGCTGCTGCCTTGTGCTTGCTTCAGTCTTGTGTGAGGCTAATATCTCCCTGTCCCGTGTCGTGTCCAGAGCCAATAGGAAGCATGTCGTCCATGGAGGTGAACGTGGACATGCTGGAGCAGATGGATTTGATGGACATGTCTGACCATGAAGCCCTGGATGTGTTTCTGCACTCGGGTGGAGAGGAGAACAGTGCTGCCTCGCCAGTCGCTGGTAGGTATCAAACTTACTGTAGATCATTTTGAATGGTAACAGCTCATGCAACACTTAACAACTGAAGTGAAACAAGTTTCTACAGCTAAGAACTTGCTGAAGCAGAAATATGACTCAGAGGATTGACAAGAACAAGGTGTAGGCATGATGCACCATCTGTCCACATCTGCTTTCTTGTCACTGTGAGCAACCTACTGTGAGCATCGAACTGACAGCTCGTCTTCATCTAAAACTAATTTGATACAAATGAATTTCTGCAGCGTTTTATATGTCTGTTGGTGACTGAGCTTGGCCACCAGTGTGGATCTGATGCTACCACTGTAGCATTGCTTAACCACCCACCTACTCCCAGTCTTTGCTGGTATGTGACTTTTTAAAACAAAGTGTAAATCTTTCTAAGTGACTCCTCTTTTCTCCCAGGTCCAGATGTTGAGTCCTTCACCACAGAGATCAGTCTCCAGGTTCCCACCCAGGCTGAGTTACGCCACAAGCTGTCCTCCCTTTCATCCACCTGCACCGACTCAGCCAGCCAGGACACAGAGGCCGGGGAGGAGGATGACGAGGAGGAGGAGGAGGAGACGGAGCAAGGAGGCGGTGTCGGAGGATCAGGGGGAGGGGGAAGGAGGAGAAGGTCCCCCGTCGTGGTGACCCTGGATGAAGAGGAGGTGCACCCTGACACGGCGTTGGTGGACAGGGCGGACCGAGAGGACCAGACCAACAAAGACTGTGAGGAGAGCAGGCCGAAGGTTTGAGGCGAAAGAGACTGGATTTAAACACAAACACGCAAACACACCGAGCTGTGAAATCAAACTTAGATACACAACAATATTGGCTCTCTTCCCAAATTTCTTTCATGCTGAAAAAAAACATATTAAGGAAGATACACTGAGATTGCACTAACTGCCACATGACCTTGCCTTAAAAAGACCACTGGTGTGACTTTTCAATTCGAATTGAATCCTGTTTTTTAAAAAAACAGTTTGAGTTCCTGTTAGTGTAATAGCATTGAATGGCTTAACATGCACACAAATAGTTTGACATTATTCAGAGAATGCTCTAATATTCTGTTTCTGTGTTTGTGCATTTTAAGACCAGGAGAAGCCTCTTACTAATAAGCGATGGAGAGGTAAACACTAAAATCATCCATGTGTCCTTTTTGCAGTTTCTTGTTTTCATGCTCCATGCTAACGCTGCACCTGTTGAGCATTGATATATATGTTGGAGAGATTGGTGAAACTTTTTCAGAATATAAATGTATGATGGTGTTTTGTACCACAATCTTGCCAAAAGTTAAAGGCTATCACCAGCTATGTCAGGTTTTTATTTTTAAAACTTACTGCAGGCTACCTAAGTGAAATAAATATTGTTAGTATTATTATTATTGTTATCAGGCTTTTTTAGCCATGCACATATTTTGGTTGTATTTTCCCAGGTTTTGTCATACCTGCTAAACCAATGCAATGGAGTTGAAAGGAATATCGTTTTCAATGCTTAAAGCATTGAAAAATGACTTAACAGCAAGCGTCTTTTCAGAAACCATTTCATGCGTCCTCTCTTTAAGCTTAATAATTCACGTTAAAAGGAACTATTTCTTTGATATCTCAGCACCTGGGCTAATAAAACCTAGCATGACTAGAATAGTTTTTTTTGTGATTTGGGTGAATTGACCCTTTAATAACTCAAAATAATTAGCACAAAGCATTTGACAAATGACCTGCAGGGGGCATATGGATGATTTTTTATTTTATGACTTAGTGGATAAGCTGGACCCCCAAAGCTTGTTGCATTTCTTGAACTAGTTCATGAGATAGATTCTGCAATATTTAAATGTAAACTACCAATAATAGGGTAATACTTTAGTACCATTGGCATTGTAAACATAGTGTAATAACTGGCAGTCACTTGGCAGTAGGTCGTACACCACATAGTACTGTATGTATAGACAGACTGGTGGATATCAATGATTTAACACACACACACACACACACAGGAGAGTTATCCATTGCCATTCCTTTAACCAATAATATTTGGGAGAACTCTTTCTGAATGAGGACCAAATCCCCGTATGGACTGCATGTTATGCACTGGACAAGACTCAGAAGGTTTAACTGTATCCAGATTTTTTGTTTTTTGTACAGAATTGTTAATATTTGTGTGATGTGACAGCATTATTCCTTCCTTTCTTTTCCCCTACCTACAATTTCTGACTTGTTGGTAATAAATGTTTCTCCCTTAGCATGGTTTAATTTTCATCTGAGCATTTCAGGACCACGTTAAAGAATGAAATGTGAGCAGGATTTAGGGTTTGAGCATGTTAACAGTCCCTGTGCGCTCGCTCCTGATTTACAGCCCTGCGTGAGCTCTTTACAAATGGAAAGCTGATACGGTGAGGGAATGGATAGTTGGACAGTGAGTGTTCTGCAAGAATGAAAAGGGGCTTTGATATACAGTGGTTTTCTCTTGGGGATGACATCTTACCATGTAGTTACTCATATTTACAGTTAAATGCTTAACTGAAAAATAAGGAAAAGCAATACTAGTGTTACGCTGAGAGTAAAGGGCATTTGAAGGCTGAGAGTGGATGTGTTCGTTCATTATAAATAGTAAATTGTTGGTGTCGATGCATGACAGTCACTGCTGTGCCACTTTCAGATTTCGAAGGACTTCAGGGTCCTCCAACAGTTTGCATGTACAATCTGTAGCGTGTGAATAGAGTAAAAAGCTGTGTTAAATGAGCACAAGAGCACTTCTAGTATGTCCCACACCTGCTGCTGCTGCTTACCATGGACCTCCTTGATAATGTCATGGTACAGCCTTTGTATTTGTATTGCCATGAAAGGGTCACCCAAATTACGCCAGATCTGTTTTCTCATTTAACTCTAGTGGTATCTACTGTATCTAGCAATGCAGATACTCATTTAATTGGAAAAATGTACCAATAACCTTGGTAATCTTTAAAAATTAGGGAACTAATTTTATTTTACTATTGATTAGTAAGTTAGGTGATTATTCTTTAGTTCCAAGAGGTGATGTCCTTAAATTGCTTGTTTTGTTTGACCACAAACTGAGAAAACCCTCAAATATTCACATTTGAGAAGGCGGAACTATGCTTTAAAATAACTGAAATTATTAATCAATAGTCAAAATAGTTGCCGATTAATTTTCTGTCAGTATCTATCTAGTAAGTCAGACTATTAGAGGCGTGTGAGGAAAGAATTTTGTAATATGGGAGAAATAGCTCTAGTGTTACTGGACTGCATTAGATAAGAACTTGAAATCTTAATTTTGAAGCTGTGGAAACCTTTTCTTTTTACAGTCATTTCAAATATCTGCACAAAAAGAGACACAAGCAGGTTGGAAAGAAGTGACAGTGAATTGCCGGTAAGTTTTTATTAAACCTTAAGTACAAACTGCAAAAGTAAAAAATTGTCAATATAACCAACATGAGACTCTTTCCGAGGGGAGGGAAAGGCCGAGATGCGGCACTAATAAATTAAGTCACCAGAGACCCCACCGTGAGCAAGTAGTTTATACTGTAGAAAATGGAAGAAACAAACACAAAAGAGAACTTAAAACAAACCAAAGAAATCCCATCAGAATAAAATATATTGTAAGGCCATAAAAACTTGACAACCACTTTTTATTATGTTGAAAACACCCGACTTGGTATTTTATTAAATAGTCCTAAACAGTTCAGTCTTCTGCGAGGGACGACAACCAACAAACTGGATTATAGGATTTTTCCTTGACAGTCACCACTGGCAAGCTCAGTGCAACATGAGTAGCTACTACATTTTTGTTGAATTTTCAGTAATGAAAATGTAAAAACCCATTTTTTTTTTTTTTTGTGAACATATCTTTTTTTTCCCTTTTCTTTAAAAAAGTAAAGCTAAACAAAGAAAACTAGGTTGGGGGCAGTCGTTGGCTACTCAATATCTTCTTTCTTAGTGATATAAGCAGCACTTAAAATTTTTTATACACGTTTACCAGAGCAACCCTGTAAGCATCAAACTCACATGGATGAAGAAAGGGAAATGTAAGGCTTTTTCTTCATCAAGCACTCTCCTCTGGAACTTTTCTCTCTTCTCTATTCCTTCCTTTCTCTTTTACTTAACCCCAGAAAAAGGCTCAAGTATTTAAAGAAATTTACAGGATTATGTACAAAAAAGGTTGATGTTTTGTTTGTGTTGGACTTTCTCCTATCTAAAATCACTCATAATATATCTGGAAAAGGGAAAAAAAATGCAAAAGCCAAAAAACAAGGACAATTAAAAAAAAACAAACAAAAAAAAAAACACTTGGATTTAATATTTCACATTTTACACTCTTTGACTAGTGGCTCTACTTGAGATAACACATCAGATCGACCAAAGTAAAAAACACAAAATAATAATAATATAATATAATAATTAATGTTTACTGGTACAGATGAAACAAGAGGACTGGAAGAATGGAATGTTAACACGATTGCACATCTAGAACCAGAAAAGCCTGAAAGCCTTTCTGCCCTGTGGGGTGGGGCCGCGTGAGCTAGCCGTCAGCCGATAGCAGGCGCTAGCCCCCAGATTTTTAATTTGTGTTGTTATACAGTAATTATAACCAACAGCACCAATAAAATGGATCTCCTCGCTAAGTTTCAGGCACGGTTTTCACTTGCTAGCGAAGGAAGGATCCCTCGATACTACCAGGAAGTGAGGTGAGCAATGACCTTTTACAGGTCAACGAGCTGTAGCTCTGCCCCCCCCCTCACATCCACCAATGAACAGAAACATCCACAATGACAAAAAATAAAATAAAATACACTGAAGACTTCTTGCAACAAAAAAAACCCTACCAAAAAACAAAGCTAAAAAGCAAAACAGAACTTGAAAAAACATAGCCAACCAACAATAAACCAACATTGTCTATCTTTCAAGTTTTTTACCTCCTGTCGCAACCCCCCCTCTTTTAAAAAACATAAACAAATGCAGGAGCTGCATCTAGAAAGAATAAAATCAATAAAAAAAAGGACTCCTCTTCCTCGAACCAAGGCGAGAGAGAAACTTTGGGTAACTACGTGATGTCATTTTCATTTCAGAAAATTGGGGAGAAAAAAAAAGAGGCCGCCTTTTCATTTGTCCCATGTTCACAGCTGAGTGATGCATGATGAGGAGGGAAGGGGGTTCAGTCTCAGGGGTGAGATGAGGGTAGGAAAGAGTGATGCAAGAAGGAGGTAACAAATGTAACCCAGTTCAGTTCAGTTCGGAGGATGGGTGGTGGAGGTAAAGGGTATAACAGGGCCCACCGAGTCTTCTTGTTACACTTAATGCTTGTAATGTTGTAAAGGACGACTTCACGAGGGACGGGAGAATTCTAAAATCATCCAGAATAAAAACAAATTCTTCTTTCACACTAGTGCAAAAAAGACATCTTTCTTTTCTTTCTTCTATTTTTTTTTTTTTTTTTTTACAAACAAGCCTGTCATACTAAGGGGGGAGGTGAATATTTTTTTGGAGGGAGGGGACTGAGGTCAGGTAAGGGGATTTTCAAAGCTCCAAAACAAGCGATCTTAAATATTGGGTGGTAGAGCAGGGATTCATAGTGACCCTGTTTAATGTAAAAAGAAAGTTTGGTAGGGGCTAAGGGAGGGTGGGGGCAGGATGTGGGCACAGCGCACTGGGCAGTGATGTCGAGGTGTCCCGCTCAGGACACAGCAGCGGCCTTGGGTATGTGACTGGAGGACAGGCGTGCCAGGGACACCTCCACAGTGGCACGCTTTCGGGGTCCTCGCTTAGCTGGCGATGCTTTGCCGGGGCTTAAGCCGTGGCAGGTGTCCCCCCCTGCTCTACTGACTACGACTCCTCCACCACCACCGCCACCGCTGCCATTCTTTAACATGGCCCGGCCACACACCTGGTTCACCAAGCTGTTGATTTGCTCCTGATTGGAAGGCACAGAAAGAAAAAAATACAGATTAAAAATTGATTTACCGATGTTTATTTTTTCACCTTCTCTTACATCAGTTTGTTCATCTGTAACTTACACACACACAGCAGGAATTACAGCAGTAACAAGAAATTACAGGAACTGAACACTGCTGATGCTGAAGTATCCACTTCGTGGAGCACTGAATATCTAGCTGATGTCTCCCCCGTCTGGACAGAGAGAGAACTGAACCACAGCAGCAGCTCACCTCATCGTATCGGTACATCATCTTGAGGCCTCTGCAGGACTTGTGCTTCTCCACGTAGCGCAGGGCACACTCCAGACAGAAGACCACATTGTCAGTCTCCTGAACCACCTGCACATACAGAAACATCATTGTAGGAACCCGACACTCAACTCAGAGTTCTCTTATTACTGAGACAGTAAGACAGGTGATAAATCATTTAAATGTCTTTCCACGGGCAAGTTTGTTAGTTTGCATATATTACAATATCACGGCGTTCAATTCAATAACATTAAAGGTTTATTAAATCATGATTTATATGCTTTTGAAAAGAGCCATAAAAAGCACAAGCAAGTGCACATAAAAATAAATGTGTTGTACAGCAGGGTACAGTGTATAAATTGAATGTTTTTGAATGTTTTTTGTGTCCAGAATGACACCGACAGACTGAAATTTAAAAAAAAACTTTTAAACTAATTTTTAGCCCCTCTCGCATGATGCATTCATGAATATAAATATTTATGACTTCAAACTTTCTTCAAGCACCCTTAGTTGACAGATTTTAGACCATGTTTGTATGATGGAAAATAAAATGTATCCAAACCAACACCCTAAATAAGACCTCATGCTGTATAACCACAGTGAGTCAAGCCCCTGTGCTCTCTCACCATGGACAGGTAGCAGAGATGCTGACAGATCTGGCAGCGTCTCTCCGAGGACTCCAGTGCCAGCCATTTACCGCGGGGCTTCTTGCGTCCCTCGCCGGGCCCGAGGCTGCTATCATGGGTGCCATAGCGGGCAGAGGAGAGCAAACCTGCCTTGTAAAGTTCCTGCCGTTGACGCATCTCTATGTTCCTGTTGGACAAGAAAGATGCATCAAGTTAGATTAACATGTTTGTTTGTTTTTATTGCTCAGAGTGGAACATTCTCTAATTTAAAAAAAGACCAGTATTTGAACAGGGGAACAGTTATTAAGATTAAATAACAGATAAAGGGATAGAAGTTACAGTATGAATATACCTTTAATGCAACATCTGATAGATTCCTCAAGCCATTAATAAAAAGTGCACTGCTGCAACTGTCCTACCTGAGGTCTTTGAGTAGGGCGGAGATGGTGGTAAGGAGAAGGCCGTTGTCCCTCTTGGATTCGGCTGTGGCGATCTGGTACAGTAGCTTCTCCATTGAGAAAGGTTTGGCTATACGACGACACTTCAGGTCCTGAGCACAAAATCAGTTATTATTCAATTATGATTCGGATTAAATCATTAACAGACTGTTTTTTTTTAAAATGAGTTTTATTGTGTATTTTTTTGTGGCTCAAAATCAAAACGAAAGCAGTTTTTCCCCCCTGAACATCATTCATTCAAACGGTTTTATTTTTCAAAAGGTTTGCACACATCCAAATACAGATATTTAACTAGAAGTAAGAGAAAATCAAGTTGACAATGCTGAAGGACACTTTCAGTGTGCAAGAATGAAATTTCTCTGCAGTGTAACCATGGACTCGCACTCAGATCAGTGTTTCTTGTTCTCTGCTGATTCTCATTCAAAACTGAAAAATGTTTGCCATTTGGAAGAAAATGTTTCAGGCAGCGCACCACAATACAGTACACTGTATGAATGTCATATTACCCTTGAGAGCAATCTTTGCTGTGGCTATGAATACGATGGCATTAGGTATACATACTTCCATCACCATAATGGCCATAATGACAGTTAGGAGCATTTTCTTCTCTTCCATTACTGCTATAATGAGGTCCAAAGGCTTGCTCATGATCACTTGGGGAAAAAAAAAAATCTAAACACACTCCCTCGAGAGACTTGCAGCTAAAATTACACCTTAAAGTTCAGCACACTGACTAATTAGAGAATAGAGTAGTTTCTAAGTTCATTTATCCATTTCATTTTCAATCATCTCTACATAAATAAATCAGCGCTGTAACTGCTACTGTCCACAGGGGGCCAGTGTTGTGAGGCCAAGCAGGAGTGAAAGAAAACAAATGTCCTGTAAAATGTGCAATACATAAGCAAAATGTTCATTCCAAAGACATTAGATTTCATATCTAGAAATTGTATTTTCATCCTTTATTTGCACATTTAGATTTTCGTATGTACACATGTGGTATTATTGATTCAACACGGCCCTTGTGCTGGTCTGCCCATCCAGATTCATATGCTGACCTTTGCGGCCTGGTAACCCAGGTTCATCCAGTGCGGTGTGGCAAAGTGCACCGTCTCCGACACGCTGTAACCGCAGCACACTTTCGAGACAAAGGCACCGGGGTAGCAGACGACAAACTGTCCGCTCCGCTGGACCGTACGGTAAACCTTGATGCCTTCGCGGCACAGCACCTCCGGAGAGATCTGGAGGATCATGAGGGAGAGAAAGAGTAAAGTGTTACGTTCCTATAATGAAGTGGCTTCAGAAAAACTGATAACACATCTCACTTTGCAGACACTGACCATGATGTTCTTCTCCAACATTTCTAGTCCTGGGGTGCCATTGGCCTGAAGCAGTGTATGGACCACCTTGTCCAACTTAGCCTTCTCCTCAGCAGGGACAGAATACCTGTGAGAAGATCAAACAAACAGAGACATCAACACATGTGGACATAAGTTGACTTCACCCCACTTGCAAAGAACTGTCCACAGAGAGGAGACCATGCACTCAGTTAGGATGTATTTTTAATTGTTTTTTCCTAATGGTTGCCCTTGCTAATTTTTATGTCTAAATATTTACAAGAGGATTTGTAGGAGAGTCTCCAGTGTATTCACATACACACTATACCAGTGATAATAAGGATAAGAACCCAGTGCATACTTACCAAATGCAATCAGCACCAGTGTGTAGGTAATCAATATATGGAAGGCGATTTTGGTCTCGAGACCAGCATGAGGTAGAAAAGACCATGCCAATGTTAAGCCAGGGAATGGTCACCCCTAAGGAGACAGAGGGTTTAAAGAAAGAGATCAAGAGCAGAAGTTATTAGTACCTGATAAGCAACAATGTCAGAGAATCTATAAAGATGCAGCTAAAAAGTCATTTATGCAGCAGTTAAATCTGTCTTTCTTTAAGTTTGTTTTTGAGCAGCTGAAGACTTTACGTCTCCTTACCAGGCACAGCACCCAGATGCCTCAGAATGGATCCAGAGTTATTAGGGAGGACAGTGAGGTTCCATCCATGTCTGAGGAAAGGATAAAACGACAGGGTTATTTCTACATTTTTCCAAAAGAATACCAAAGAATACCTAGACAGGAAGCTCAAGGGCACCTTCATGGTCACTCCTGAGGAAGCGGGCAGGGTTAGTTTTTAGGTTTCTAGACTACAATCTTGCAACACAGGCAGAATATCAAGTCCAAACTAAAGTGAGTGTGCTGTAAGGTTTATGAGCTACTTACTTTGAAAATGGTTCTGACTTTCCTGTGGGGAAACCACTGCCATGTGTACTGGTGTCCACCTTCCCACAATGCACCGCCACGTGGCAGTCTCTCTGCTCCACAATTCTCCAGTACTCTTGCTGCAGGAACAAAAAGGGAGGAAAATCAGTCAGTGGAGGAATGCTTGAAGCAGGGTACGGGTTTCATTTATGCCTCATAGGCTCAATCAAGACGTTAGCATACTAACCTCAACCTCAGCAGCCCCTGGTTCCTTGTTAAAGCACATGGTCATGGTGTTCCGGGCTATCCTGAAGAAGTTAGTCAAAGACACCGATTTCCCCTGCAACAAAGAGGCATTCAACGTCATGAGTCACAGCCTGCTAAAGGTGTCGGAGGAAAACAAGAAAAATACTCCAGATGTCACTTCATATGTGGTCTTTGGTTATGATAAAACAACTATAGAGAATGTGAACAGAGACATCAATAAACTGCAAGTTCTCCTCTTTCCTACCACACGTTTGTAAGAGTCAAAAAGTCAGAGGGAAAGCATTATCAAGCATGCTCAAAACTAAAGTACTGCGCAAATACAAATCTATCAGCTGTACTTGTGTACGTATGTCTCTACGAGGCTCCACCTTCTCTCATGGACACTGCTCATTGACTGTATATAAAGATGGACGACGTGAGGGCTCCCCAAAAGTGAAGCCAAAACATCTCGATCGCCCCCTGGTGGTGGGCTGCAGTATAGGCCATGAACCCCTCCTCCTCAATGACCTCAGATAGGACATGGGCCAAACTAAAAACTCAAAGTAGAGGTCAAATAAATTTTTCCCAAAGACGGTTTCTGTCAATGAAGGTAGTTCTTATCACCCTGATGTATGTTCAAGTGTTCATTTTTCTGCTCAGTTTGGTTTTAATTAGTTATAAAATGCTATAAAAACGGGATGAAACATCATGATTGACAGCTGAACCCTGCTTGCGTTTGGACGGACCGGCGTATTCAATATCGCGGCTCCGCTGCCCAGCCGCTACTGTGCAGACTCTGGCTCCAAATGACGTCACTGGCGCAAGATGGCAGCGCCCGTATCCCGGATATTTTAGGTACACTTTTGTACAAGGGAGGAAGTGGAGACACATTGTCCATCTTTATTTATGTCAATGACACTGCTGCTACAGAGAAGCTTTAAAGGTTACCATAAATCTGCCAGCCCCCGGGCCTTGAGATGTTACAGCCCTGCTGAATGACCTTGCGGATTCCTTATCCTCACATTTACAGTTTGTCTTTCTTGTATTTTTTACATTCTTTGGGGTTCACATGTTTTTTTTTTTAAATGACTGACCTTTTATTGCAATTCATTTTTATTGCAATGGCTACAGGGTTGTAAAATAATGCAGTTAAATAATACAGTATAGCAGTGACCGAGTTCTTCAGGCGAGTCAGTAGCAGTACTTATCTAAGCCCTTCCTGGTGTAATTAGAGTTAATTATACCCTTGACATGCACTTTGTTCCTTTGATAGAAAAAGTGAAATATAACCTCCTCTGGGGGGGCCCACTCGTGATGAAGAATGCATACAAACCTGAACAGTGCAAAAAAGTGGTGGGTCGTATTTAGACAAGCCTGTACTGTCATAATGGTGACAGCCATTCACATGTCACATGGACTTAGACATGTGACATGTGAATGGATGGAGTATTGTGAGAGAGACAGCCAACACAGAACAAAAATTTTCTTAACCACAGAAATATTCACCGATTCATCCCATAAAAATGCCGCAGCATGGCAAAAAAATGTGCACACAAACTCTTTGCAAATAAATATTGTGTATCAACAATTAGTGCACAGGTTTTGCAACTGTTAGCCTTTTGCATTGATTTCAAGTCTTGGCAGAGGCATTGGCAAGAGGACTGGAGATTTGGGGAAATGGCTAAGAGCAAGGGCATGAGCTGAAGGAGAGAAGCCATGGGGAGAGGGCTGGATTGAAGGAGCTGAGGGCTGGAGAGAGATGGAGGAGGCGGGGTTTGAAGGGGGCAGGACAGGGGTGAGGAAAAGTGCTGGTTTGGGGGCTGCCTTCTCTCTGACCTACATTTCAGCCAGCCAGAATCAACACAGCTGCCAGCAGGCCGGGGAGGTGGGAATACATTGTGTGCAAGAGCATAGACACACACATAAGCACGACCACTGACCACCTTACCACATACACACACACAGCTGCAGAGAAATATTTAACAAAGCCAAAAGACGTGCAAGGTACAAAAACCGCTGTCCCTCACTCTAAGAGCAAAAACCGTATCGGAGAATGCAGCTACACAACAAATTCACGCATTCGGCTGCATGTAAACAGATCTTATGTTTGCTTGTATAAACCACACACTATGGGACTTAACAGCATGATAATGTCACCAAGAACACTGATGAATTTAATAGACATTAACATCTTTGCAGTAACCAGTCATAGTGTGTTGTCACAATTTATAGCACACCTTACCTCCTTCTGAGGAGAAAGGATATTATGTCACTTCAGAACTGGCACAGTGATATCGAGACACTCACGTTTAAGTGGTGCTTCTGTGAAGGTTATAGGCTGTTTACTCCTCATGTGTGACATGAGTCTTGATTCAGACATCTGGCTGAGCGATAATGAGGCCACTGCTCAGGCACTGACACCAAGTTCCAAGTCTAGCATTTACCATATAAACAAGCAACAACAATGTGCATATCATTTTTGATTTTGGCTCAGGCATGCTATTAACGGTTTGGTAGATTGAAGGGCTAAGACAAACCTGATAATGGATTTACTAATTAACAAAATCAAACAAACTACTGACAGCTGGCCCTTAAATGTCACATCTTGTGAATTTTAATTTATTGTCTGATGTTTTTAAATGAGAATTACCGCCTCACGGTTGAATGCCTCTACGCACCAGCCAAGTTGCAGTTTACATCCATGTCTGTCAAGACTCATATAATATATGTAGTGAAGACTTTGCAGGACTTTAAGAAATGGTATAAAGTGTATTTTGGGGGAGAAATGGAAGTTACCACTATATTAACGTGTATGATACCAGTGAATATTTTCCAGTGAGAAAAATGCTGTCTTCACTTAGAGACTACTTTTACGTATACAGAGGACTGATAGAAAGCTTCCTCACATGGTACAACAACAATCACTTGCAGCTCAGTATCAGCAAAACCAATGAGCTTGTGGTGGACTACCACTGTATGTCTATGCTTCACACACATAACAACAGTATCCGACATATTCAGTATCTGACCAAATATGAAATATGATCACAATCTCTTCTTCTGTTCCTGAGTTATGGTGTTGAATAATGGCCAGAAAAGTATTTTTGCAGATCACTATGATATAAAATGTCATCACATCATTTTATCTTATTAGACATTTGTGTGAAAGTTTGTCATTACTAGCGTATTAATTCCTCAGTTAAGGCCAAAAACATGTTTTGTGAAGTCACAGTGACCTTTGGCCACCAAATTTGAATCATCAATTTGAAGAAATTATCTCAAGGCATACGCATGAGTGTCGTTCGTTTTGATTCTTCTTCTTTTTGAGGACAAAAGTGAAAACAAGGGCAACCAAGATAAGGAAGTGGGCAGGCCAGTAAGGAGGCAACATCCAGAGATGTCTCTATGCTTTAGTGCTACTGCTGATGCAAAGATGCTAACTGTCAAACACTGCGATGAGTAACTGACCCTGACACAGTAGACAATAAGATTTAACAGTTGTTAACAGCACTTCAAGACTTAAGATAATAAAACCTCTATAGAAAGAAAACAATAGCATAAAGAAGTAGATACACTTACGTGCGTCTTGTCTGTATGCTTCAAATGTGTGGCATAAACAGCAAATGTCTTCTTCATCCTCACCTTGTTAATACATTTGTGCTGGTCACTGAGAACGCCACTGTCCTCCTCCTCCTGCTGCTGCTGCTGCTGCTCCTCCCCATGCTGCCTGTCCTCTTTGCCTTGTTTTTCCTGAGTGAAGAGCCGGCGCCGGCCCGCTTTGACCTGAGCCTCCAGCTCTTTCAGATGGTGATATACTCCATTGGTGCGGTGGTGCCCTGTTGCCCCTCCCACTATCCCACCTACTAGCCCATTCTTGGGCTC
This sequence comes from Hollardia meadi, assembly GCA_037974645.1. NCBI lineage: Eukaryota > Metazoa > Chordata > Actinopteri > Tetraodontiformes > Triacanthodidae > Hollardia > Hollardia meadi. Next base: position 1,596,155 of record JBBPCS010000037.1, read on the forward strand.
ATAGCGTGGCAGCACCAGTGCACTGGGTGCCGAGGAGTCCGAGAGACCCTCCAGAGGGCCCCGGCGCGACTCCAGGTTCTTTTTCTCCTGCAGCACGTCAGCCAGCAGTCGGAGGCGCTCCTCTGCGCTGAGCGAGTCATAGGAGAGGACGTACTGGAGGTAAGCCTCTTGCAGCTTGGCCAGCCGGTCCTGCGCTGACTTAGGGATGCGCAGAAGATCGGCCAGCTTGGTCCACTTCTTCAGGTCCATCACCTGCTGCATGCCGCCCATGTCATTGATGAGTTGGAAAAAACGTGACAGGTCCACTTCACAGCCACCTGTGTGGAGCGGAAGAACAACGAGAAAACAAGTTAATTTGGGGGGAAAAGGAGGAGTGAGCTAAACTAATCCAAGATGAAACCATTTTCATCTTCAAGAAATTTTAGCTTACCCAGAAATGCTATCTTTACATAGAGAAGTTGTCCATTTGCACTTGTGTAAAGGCAGGTTTAAAACGCACACAAATCAAATCAAGAAGCCATCTTGGAGCATCTGCTCCTTTGGCTAAACATGCCATTTCATCCAGGCATGGTCAATTTATTTGAAAACGTCCAACCTTTCAAAATGATCTGAACCATTATTGTGCCAAACAAACACAAATTCTGCTAATGTAGAACTGATCTGCTGGGCACAGTAAAGGAAGTCATTTGGAAGCAGGGTATCCTGGCTGACTAAAACCAATCCACTGTGGCTCATTGGCTGCCATCTCTCTCTGGCTAACAGTCACATAATACATATGTATACAAAAGCAAAAAAACACAAATCAGTGCAAAATAATACAATTCAACAATCACGTATGTGTATGCACGGGGGGCATACATGTGCACAAAAACACACATACAGTTTCTATCTAAACTGGGACTGTTAAATTGCTCATCAAATGCTGATGTTATTGTGAGAAATGGAGGGTGACATGGGGTGTCTGGGTATAATTCACTTCTGTAAAATCGATAGCTCTGGTCCTCTGTGGCAGTCTGCAGGAAGAAACCTGCGGCTTACTGCCTCGTTAATTTAATCAATTCAGGAAGGAGTTTTGTTCATTAAAAGGTCTTGTGTAGGTTCACACACATACATATGTTTGTTTGTCTGTTTGGCTCACTTACCAATGACAGGTGGCTCATCCATGGTAATGCCCTGAGATTTTAGGTGCTTGCGGATGCAGGCCAGCCGCTGAACGTTGGGGCCCCAGCGCCGGCCCAGCATGTGGACCCTCTGCACCTGTGTAACAAAACGCATCTCCTCGCTCAGCTTGCACTCTGGCCGCCAGTCTGGTGGCGGGACCACACGGCACATCCCAGCCGCCTCAGCCTGTTCCCTCACCGCATCCAAGTACACCAAGGGGTCCAGGAACTCCCGTGGTGCTGGCCGGAAGACAGGGGCTTCACCCAGCGCTGCCCAGCCCTCTGGTCTGCTCCGCTGGCGCTCCCACTCTTTCTCCTGCTCGCGTTCCTTCTGGCGTGTCATCTCTTTCTCACGCTCCCACTCCTTGTCACGGTCAGCAGGCCGCAATGCTGCTGGTTTGAGCTGTCCGGGGTTGTTGGTGGAAGTAAGCAGAGAGGAGGTGGTGGTGGTGGTGGAGGACACAGAGGTTTGTTGGGGGTCTGAGGTAGTGCTGGCACGACTGGGGTTCTGTGGATGATTCTGGCCTGATGAAGGGGATGAAGAGGAGGAGCTCCGACCATGAGACCTGCTCTGCTGCTGCTGTGCTTGTCGAATCAACATCAGCTTGCCAGCCGAAGCCCGCTTGGGTCGCTGGTTCACCGGCTCTGCATTGGCTGCTGGTGTAGAGGGAATTTGTTGAGGAGGGGCAGGAGAAGTTGGAAGTGGGGTTGCAGGCAATGTTTGTTTAGGAGAGGGAGGTGTTTCTGATTCATGTCCATTAGAAATAGGAGTGGTGGGGGTGGTGGTTTGTGTGCCAGCTTTCTCTTGATTGGCCACCTTCTTGCTGCTGCTGCGCGTCTCCAGAGGCGTGGGTTGAATCTTGGCCTTCTTGGCCTCATTGCCAGTGGTTTTGGCTTTCTGCTCAACAACACCTACTGAGTTGAGCACCACCTCCAGACGCCGCTTGGAGTTACGCAGTCCCTCTCGACCTAGGCACTCCCCCTGGCCCTGCTGGCGCTGGCACTGTTTCTGTCCATCCTCTTTGACCAGGGTGTTGTGCCGCTGCCCATTTAGCCTGCCGTTGAGGCGTGCACCGGCAGTCGCGTTGTGCAGCCCATTGGATAGTAGCACCTGTTTGCGGGTTTTTGCATTGCTGTGGTGGGCTGGTGCCGCTGCTTTTCCTGAGTTTGCCAGCCCATTGCTGGCTGCTGGCTGGCTGTGCTGATTGTGATTGTTCGCTGACGATGGTGCCGAGGCGGCGCTGTTGTGTTTGTTGCTGTTGCCGAGTTTGGTTTTTTTGCCCAGTTCTTTCTGTTTGGCTTTGGTGTAGGTGACGTGGCCCTTGGACACGGTGGCTGTGTACTTCTTCACAGTTTTGGACGGCAGTCGGAAGTCGCGGCTCTTTTTAGCACCCCCAACAGCTTGTGCCGAGCCTGCCCGTGTCAGCCCGTTCACTTTAGAGACCTGAGATCAACAAAAAAGTGGGAGAAGGGTGGGACACATGAGATAAATAGATTAAAAATCTTATCACAATGCTGTAGATCAATCATGTATTTGAAGTAATAGGGAAAATAGGAAATTTTGCTGGAAGGGAAAGGGGGTTGTATGCCGATAACACAAATTTCTGAAAGAATCCTGTTTGATCAGATCTCTGAATGTTGTATACATGTATCAAAAGTAGTATTACTTTAAAGATAGGAAAAAATTCCCAAAATGTACGCCCTAACAGATTAAATTCTATAATCTGAAAGTATGACAAGACACATGCAGGAGCATGGGCACACCAACACTCCACAATAAAGAGGACAAACAATCAGATGCTCGAACACAGTACAACATTTGGCCCGTCAGACCAAAGCCATTTGTGGAAAACAAAGCTATTCACGAGAGATCAGCTGTCTTGATTACTATACTTTCAAATGCAGTTCACTTTTGTAAAAGGCAGCTCAAACTGCTGTCAACACAAAGGCAGAGGATATATGCAAACCAAAACCACTACCTCACGAGATAAACAACAGTTTAGAATGAAAAAGAAAATAGAAATAGAAAAAGAGATGGTGTAGTCATAAGAGGGAGAGCAGGGGTGGCTCCATGGTTTCTGCTAGCAGATGGCTGGACAGTATGAGGTTGGAGGTGGGGTCATTGGAATGGAGTGAAATCCCATACAGCACATAAAAACAGTCTTTTATTTGCCACGGGCTTCCTTAAACGCTATAATTCAATTTTTGTGCTATTAAAGGTCCTGTGTGTGTGTGTATGTGATTACATGCAGAGAAAGGGAGTGAGTGCGTATGTGCACACGAACGTGTCTATGAAGGAGAGAGTGACCATGTTTCCGGAGCCAGTGAGCAAGCCATGGAACCAGACACCACTACACCAAACCTCTGATATACAGCTAGGGGCCTCAGTGAAAAAGACCTTCTCAGCTGGGTCAGTACATGTGAAAACTCATTCTCTCCTCCTGTCCCTCTTCCTTATTCCTCTCTCGCTTCTCTAATTGGTCTGTTTGTGTGTTTGTGTGTGTGTGTGTAGACAAGGAGAGAGAAAGCACTCTTTGGATTAACATACTGCAAAAGGGCTACTTCATCTTATCATTGTAGTTACATTTTCTAAACATTTTCAAACGGAGCAAATATGCTTCAATTCTCAATTATCTAAGTGATGCGTGCAAAGTAGTTGTAGACACACTTGCACATAAGCCACACTGGAGCCCTGATCTGCAAACATGTGTTGTTGCTGCTTTCCTGCAGTAGGTGTGCGTCTTTCTGTGCAGACCAGCTGGAAGTGAACCAAAGAAGAAAGAAAGGAGGAGAGATGGAGTTATCAATCACAGCCGGGGCGCCACAGGAGGGAGGTGACAGCCGGCCCATTGACAGGTTTGCCTTTGAAGGGCTCTCGTGTCACACTTGTGTGTGTGTGCGCATGTATTGTGTTGTGTTTGTCTCAGGTGGCGGGAGGGGGGACACAAAGACCAGGCCATTAAAAGATAAGGGGGGGACTGAAACCAAACCCTGGCTCCGTCAATCATTGTCCGCAACACACACACACACACACACACACACACACACACACACACACACACACACACACACACACACACACACACA
>JBBPCS010000037.1:1602909-1614407 GCA_037974645.1 Hollardia meadi
AGACAGAGAGAGAGAGAGAGAGAGAGAGAGAGAGAGAGAGAGAGAGAGAGAGAGCGGCGTTTTGTGTCAATGAAAATTACAATTTTTTCACAGATGATCCAGCCGTTTAAATATTTCACTCATGATATCAATGCTTTCTTTAAAAAAATAAAATTATGCCGACCAGAAACAGCTCGGTGTACTGTGTGACAACTTCAGCTTTTAAATGATTCATTTGGAAAAGCATGGCACTATTCTTCAAAGGGGCTAATTAAAAATGACTGAAATGGTCTTTGCGTTAAAAGATGAGGGGGCGTGCTCATTAAGAGACATCGGCATTATTTACAGTTCTCTCTTCACTGTCATCTTGTATTACAGAACTAATGGGCAAGTTGCTCTTGTCCTGAGAGTGGAGAGAGGGTGCATACACTAGGTTTATAAATAATGTCATGGACAAAGTAGGGCTGAAACATTTTGTACTGGCTTTGCTGGGTGTTAGAGAAGATGCATGGGAAGCAAGGGGGAACACAGAGTGTATTACACAGAGAGAAAGTGAGCAAATGAGTAGAAATTAAGATAAAGTATGGGTGTAAAACAGTGGAGAGAACCTGAAAGCAGCTTTCAACCCTCAGAGATCGGGAAATTCATCACAACTAGAGGCTGCAGCTGCAGCTGGTAACGTGTGTGCAAAGTTTCTCATCCCCCTCGCAATCTCACAAAGTAGCAGCAGCAGCCTTTGATATGAACTCACATAAACACACCAACAGGCTCACTATTCTACACCAGTATAAGATTCAGGGCTCTATAAAGCTCTTTCATGACCCATTGACTCACAAACGGGATTACACACACATAAACACACGCGCACTCTCACCTCTTCTTCGCAGGACCGTCCTCACAGTACTTGCTGCCATCCAGGCCCTGAGAGCGCAAGGACCCATCTTCTTTGTGGTTGCCCTTTGACCCCGAGCCATTCAGCCCATTGGCTAGGAGAGAAGCACCTGAGGAGAGAAGCGCCAAAAAAAAGGGGGTTACTGGCAAATATTTTACTGACCACCACCAGAAATCTGGCATGGTGCTTTGTGGATGATTTATGATCCCAGGGGCTTAATATTGCATCAAAAATATAGCTCAACTCTTCTGGGAACAAACAATGTTTTCATCTGACAGTATTAATAAAGCTTTCTGTTTTTGATTTGATGCAATGGCGAAGGCTGACGGCGGAGTAGATACATTTGTTTTGATACGATTATGGTGGGTCTGCTTTATCTGACAGTGTAGAGCGGACAGAACATGGAACTCAGGAGAAAGAAAAAGAGAAGTTGATAAATACAGAGAGGTCACAAATAATCGAGCATCTAGACGAGACAGATTCACTGAGATCCTGAGCCCAAATCATCTGCAGTCAATGCAAAAATAGTGACACACCGTCTACTGAAACTCACCAAGAGTCCCTCACATCCCGTATTGCCACATCTATTGCAGCATCATGGTGGAGTGAGCAGAGTTATTAGTTCATATTTCTTTCCACATTTTCCCTTGTCGAATGCAACTGCTGCTCTCTGCTGACGCACATGAAGTGTGCCCTTTGACAAAGGATTATTAAAAAAAAAAGAAAAAAAGCCTGAGGCAGTGAGACAAGTGAAAAGATATTGCTGGACTTGACATTCTTAGTGAGCCCAATTGACGGAGCCCTAATTAAATATTTAGCAAGCAACTCCGACAAACAAAATAAGCCCCCAGACAGATTCTTAAATCAAAAGCAACAACAGGCACCAAGAATTCAAATTAGGTCAAACAGAGGAGTGGAAGTCAATGGTAATTAAGGGAGACAACCAAATTAAACAGATATCACAAGGCTCGATTTCCTCATGGGCAGTTCTTGCCATACTTGGAATGCGTCTCGCAGAACTGTCTGATTCAACAACAGCGTGTGAATGAGCAGACTCAGTGGAGAAACAACTTGGGGAAGTTCAAAGCTTTTCAAGAGTTATTGAAAAAAAGACAGAGTGTGGGAGCTGCCAAGGAGACCGACTGGAGATCCTAGTCACATGTTCAACACTGCGCTGCTCTCGCCAGCGGAAATATGACTTTGCAGAGCTAAAAATTTCTATGAGTGAACAATGCGGCAAACACTTGACACTGACAATAACCACTCTGACCCGTTTGGACACATATTCAGAGGTGACAAAAGTACACACATTCTTTACTCAAGTACGGATTCAACTTCTTTACTTTACACAGCTGTTTTTGTGCAAAGCTAACTGAACTTCACATCATATTAATATAATATAATATTAATATAAGGGAATAGGAACTTTACTTCAACTTTTATTACTGCCATTCTCAATTCTCCAAAAACGTTGCGTGATATGCACACCAAGGGGTCGTCTTTTCTATGTGTGAAATCAGTCTCGGAAGGCGCACAATGACAAAAAATAATCAAATACATTAACAACAAAGTAATAAGCTTGTTTTGAAAATGCAGGGAGTAGAAAGTACAGATACTTGTGTTAAAATGTAGGGAGTAAAAGCAAAAAGTTATCAGAAAAATAAATACTCAAGTAAAGTACACATACCTGAAAAATAGTACAGTAACAAAGTATTTGTGCTTCGTTACTTCCCACCTCTGCACATATTCATGGCTGACTAGACTTCCTGGACTGACTGGTATGCAAGGTTGTTAAATTATTCACATTCATTTTTGCAAAGACAAATAATGACTCACTGAACATTCAAGCCCAAGGTGGTTTGTTTAACCAAGAGCCCTGCTGTCAGAACCCTTTCATTCACCTTTTCACTGGTATGTCATTTTCTCATTGGCTTAGTTCTTTGCCTTCCCTGTACACCCAGTGAAATTCCATTTGACTGATGCTTTGGAGAGATGTGTCACTCACCCGGCACCGCAAACTACTAATAGTGGGTGTCAAAGGGACATAAATTAAGATAATAACGACAGTGGAGCGCAGGTTAGGATAAGTGGCAACTTGAATGATATCCTGTTAGTGAGGAGGCTACTGTCGAACAAGCCCAGGCATTGTGCCATCTGAGTAAGATGTGACGGGGAGGGGAGTCGTAAGATCGAATGACAGTGTAGGAGACAAGATGAAGAGGAGCAATTGGGAAGCAGGTAAAAAGGTTTCTCACACATATGAATTAACTGAGATTTATAAATGCACTTTGGGCTGAACGAGCACACACACAGAGCGACACTTTCTCATTAATGCACTCACACACAGGCTTGTTGGTTTTTCTCACACACTCAGGGCGGGCCAGCACCTGAAAGCGGAGGTACAGTCATCAGACACACATCGTTGCGGTCAGAGATTTAACAAGCGCCGACGTGATGAGTAAGACCATTGCACTGCTGTCAATGCTTTACGTTGGCGTTGGAGAGCCTGCAAGTCTATTGAGGAGGGGTGAATCACTGCCTTACAATGTCATGGTTAGCACGAAGGGCTTACATCCGTGAGCCTTTAATCAATCAAGAGTTACACTCAGAGCGCTCCGAAAAAGTTTCCCCTTTTCAAGCTGACGTTGAGTTTAAAATTAAAAAAATTTCATATGACAAGAAAATTCAATTGATCTGCATTGAAAGATTTGACACTCTTTTTTTTAAAAAGATAAATGGGAGACTGAGACATTTTTAGTACTTAATTTGTGACCGGGAATGAAAGGGAACTAAAAAGAGTCTTGTCACGACTTCTGGAGAATATGTTTTGTCAGTGAATGTTTCACCGGAGCAAAAACAAAATGAAATAGCTCATTAGCTTTAATTGTGCCCAGAAAATGACTGACGCATGATGTCCCCACAGATCGCTAACAGACAGGGGCCCATTTCTCCACCTCGTCTTTTCCACTGCTCCCCCTCCATTCCTCCAAAGAGTTGTTTGACATATGCTGGTTGCACATGAGCGCCCATCTGAGGGGCAGCGCTGGGAATCTTGGGAAGCCAGACGGCCGTGGATGGGCAAACATGGCAGACAGAGGCTGAGGGTAGTGGCAGACTGGAATGGGACGGGGCAGCGGCGGAGGGAAATGCCATTATGCCATCCCAATAGGGGTTCTAATCAGATTTATGCATGCTTAACTAAGCCCATCGCCTCGCTATGTTCACCTCAAAGAAGTCTCGGGAGAGGAGGAGGGCATGAGCAGAGGTACATAGTGTAGCATGGCATATCACAGGGCTGAGAGGAGCCTATTAGTGTGAGCTGCAGTAATAAGCGGAAGTATGGAACAGTAGTCATTCCATAAGAAAGAAATCATTGTGGGTGCAGGGAGTGCCCCCTTATAGGTTCCCGAAACAAAAGCTTAATGTGAGAATTACTGCAATGCCATACCTAAAGGACAGACAACCATATAGAGGCTGCATATGGCTGTGATAAAATGCTTATTTTTTTCTTGCTTAGCAGATGTATGGTAGTAATCTGTCTTTTGACTTCCATCTTATATACATGAGCAATTGTGTACAATTTGCAGTTCAATTTCTAAAGTTATACAAGACTATAATCTCCCTGTCCCGCTTGTGAACGAGAGCCCTAAAAATCTATTTCATGCCCTTTGTTCAAGTAATCCTCTGCGCCTGTATACAATTAAAACTGTGGGATAATATAAAAAGAAACAATGGGTAGTTTTATTTTCGGGAAATTCCCCATAGCACCCATTCCCAGACATTTTCTTTAGAGTAGGAGCAGATACTAAAATTGACTGCCTGGTGAGAGAATTTCACAGAGCCCCAAATATATTGTTCTTCCCTCCAGAACTGGAGCTGAAAACATTGCATGACACGTACCACAAGCCAGAACAAAAGCATACAACGACAATGTGGAGTTCAAAAACATGGCATCTGCTTTGTGAAGTTAATGGCTGTAAATCTAAAGCATAAAAGCAAAGGATTGGATCCCTCAATGGCTTGAGCTGCTGTGTAAAAAGACAACATGAGGACAGAGTAGATTACCTTAACTCTCTCTAATTTGGCTGTTATTCGTCTCCTTTTTTCCCCCCACCTATCCTTTTCTCTGCTAGTATTCCAAGGAGAAAATAGAGGGGCCAACACAGTGTTGTAGCTGCCACGGCTGCCACTCTGGTCATGCAAAGGGCTGGCAGCATGGGAAATACAGACAGACAGCAGAGTGGCAGCAGAGTGAGTGCTGAAGGAAAGGGGATGGCGTGAATAAAGATGGCTAGGAACGGCAGGTCCTGAGGCAGGCAGACAGACAAGAACAGAAAGAGAGGCAACAGTCAGAGAAATGGGCAAACAGGGAGCCCTCTCTTCATCCCCTCCTGGTTTTTGGCCAGCAGCCAGCTCCTCCATCAACAGCACTGGAAATGGAGAGGGAGGAAAGGGGAAAAAATGGGGAGAAGAGAGGTACGGACGAGTACAAGGGAGGGAGATGGCGAGCTAGGGAGGTACAGGAAGAAGACGCAGCTTCAACGATTCCGCGAACGGTAGAGGAAGGGTGGGAAAATAGGACAGCAGGAAAGGAAGGGAGGGTGGTGATGGAGGAAGAATGGAAGAAGAGGGAGGGAGGGTTTTGGTGACAGATACTGTAGGTAGTTAAGACAGACAGGGGCAGAAAACAGGAAGGACAAAGAGGAAACGAGGGAGATGGTGAGGAAAAGGGAGACAGAGACGGATAGAGGGAACAGGACGGGAGAAAAGAGGCTACGGTGAGGAAGGTGGGGGCGTGGAGACACATTATCGAGGAGATTGAGCAGCGGGAGGGAGAGAGGAGACAGGAGCTTGCGGAGAAGGCAGTAACCAGAGTCCTATTGATGTGTAATGAAACCCTGCATCCGGGGAGAGACGACCGGAAAGATGATCGGATAGAGGGAGACGGAGATGAGAAAAGGAGAGGAAGAAGGAGGAGTGTGGCTGTGATGGGAGTGGGAGAAGGGTGGATGGGTGAACAAGCAGAAGCCAGGACACAGGAGGGCGTAATGTCATTTGTTAAATAATGCAGGCAGCGGGCTGGACAAGCAGCGAGAATGATGGACACAGAGATGGACGGCTGCCAACAGAGAGAGGTAAAGTGGCTGGGGAGATGGCATAATTGCTGGCTATGGGCTATAAGAAGGTTGGGTGGGTGGGGAGATAGACTGCCACACACACATACAGCTGAAGGACAGACTGCCACACCCCCTTTTAAAACAGATAGCCACTGCTGCGACACAGTGACTGAGAGCGGGATGAAGGAAGTGGGTTGGGAGGTTGGGGATGGATGGAGGTATGTGTGGAAGGGAGAGATGGAGCGACAGACGGCAGGGAGGGGGACAAATGCCGTTATACGAAAGCTTAAACCCAGGTATTGCTGTAACCTTCAGTCAGATGACACCAATTTTCCAAAATGGTGGATGCCTATTTCGAGATACAATGAAGCAGAGAGGGAGCTTTCCTTTATTTGGACAAGATCCTGTGTATGGACTAGGGCATCAACTAGCAATCTTTTTATTATTCTTTCAGTCAGAGCTGAAACAATTTGCAGATATATCCATTAGTCCATAAGTTATTTTAAGCAAAAAAAAATCATCTGGTACAATCTTGTTCAAATTTTCTATAATATTAAAGTAAATATCTTTGGGTTTTGGATTCTTAGTCTCACAAAACAAGGTAATTGTGGGCGTCACCTTGGAATCTTATAATAAGCATTTTTGACCATTTTGTGGTATTCTGTTGTATAAATGATTCACTGATTAATTGCGAAGATAATCAGCAGAATAACCGATAATGAAAATAATTGTTAGTTGTTTCCATGACTTTAATGTACAATAGCAAAAATCTTCATTGAAAAATACAAAAAATAGATCAAATACCGGTTGGCCGGCTCGATCTACCAACCAACCAAATACGCCTTGTATTTGACGACCAGGGAATGACACTCCACTATCTTACACATCACACCTTTGAAATTACTTAGTGTCCAACCAACAGTCCAGAACTTTAAAATATTTAATTTATAATGACGTTAAACAGAGGAATGTAATGCTTTGAGAAGTTTTGCTTAGGCAATTATACAGTTATTGAAATTTTCCTAAATCATTTCTTGACAACCAAGCAATCTATTGACCGACTAGTCCTTTAGATATGACAGTTATTTCTAATCTGTCATCTTCTCCAGCTCTATCAATTCCATATCTAATGATTATGTGCATGCATTGTCTGGCTCTCCAAAATGGCTGGTAGTTTCACAATAACGCCTGTGTGAGGCTGAAAACTGTGGCACATGTCTGGCTCCAACATAAGCCCAGACTCTCTAACCCACAGTCCTCTAAAACAGCAGGGGCTGCCCATTCAGGATGTAGCTCACGCTGAGTGTGATCCTCCAAAATGGCTGACAGATTCACCACAATGTCTATGCGAAACGGGAAACTGTGCCACTGGTACAACCTCCAAAGCCTTGCTAACCCACGGTGCTCTAAAACAGCAGGACCCGTCTATTCAGCCCGACTCCCTTTTGTGTCAGCGCGGGCTGCTGTCGTTACCCCCGGCACGATGGGCTGCCGACGCTTTCTAATGAGTCATTTTTATTCAGGCGATAAGGTCAGCTACCCGCGGCGGCTTAAAAGGCCCCGAGAAGCTCTGGAGTGGCAGCTATGAGATGCCAGACAGACACACAGAGATACACTAGCTACAGGGAAGGGAGGGGGCACTCGGCACAGACGTAGAGGGGAGAAATGAAGGTGTGGAAAAAAGATACAATAAAGAAAAATAGGGAAAGGAAAAAAAAACACGAGGTATAAAAGATAAGCTACATTTCAAAAGAGACCTTCCCTCCTTTCTGTCTGCCTGTCTACCTTCCTGCCTAGCTGGATGGCTGGATGACTTTCTTTCGGTGTCTGGATTGTGTTAATGTCAGCTGAGAATAGCTTCTGAGGCTCGTGTGAAGTTCAAATCTCCACTGTTGGCTGGCTGAGGGCTTTTTTTTTTTTGTCTGGGAGCACCAATGTTAAACAAAGACATGGTGGCAGCTTGGTTCTAAACAAGCTGTTCACCCCCCCCCCCCCATGTGCTCTCACTCTTCTTCTGTTGTTTCAAGTTTACACTGCACAACAGCAAAATGCCTCAAATGCTACTATACCTGGAAGCTAAGTAAGCAACTTGAAGTGTTAATTCATGTCAGGGTTTCTATTAGTCCATGATTCCATGAGTCTGCACACAATCAAGAGTGTAAAAGCCCAAGCTGAAAAAGATTTACTTCTACACGGTGGAAGACGCATCACAGTTTCTCTGTTTGATGTGTAAACAACATTTGAAAATAAATGGGAAAAATGTTTAGTTCAAGGGATCTTTTGAGGATTTGACACTGAACCAGCAAAGTGAAATACTGCCCACTGACCCACAACAAAAAGCAAATGAGAGTCCTTGATCATCTGGTCTCATTGTATTCCCTCCATTTAAAATAAAATCAGATTCTGCCACCAACCAAAACATGCTTTGTCCTTGTAGACAAACAGACTACGAAATCTGTCGCCTGCAATTAAAGGAATGAGAAGCTAGACGGAGACGCCAATGTCAGCCGAGCCAGACTAAAGCGGCAACTCTGACATTTGCTCCACAAAATGCTGGTGCAACATTTTCGTTGCTTCTTTCATTTTCAGCCAATTCAAAGAAAAAAATTCTAATTCGAAATCATTCAACGTGTCAAATTGCTATATTTAAACATATCCTTTCATTGTTCCAGGCCTGTTTATGGCACACTGTGAGAGATGCAATTCATCTCTTTCCATTTAAATTTAACTCTTTGCAAAGTCCTCATTTCAGCAACAGGTTTTCAAGTGTTGGATGGGTAACAAATAGATATTTTATCATGCATTCACTCTAAAATGATGTACACTTTAAGAAATGGTAAATTAAACTTCTTGCTAAGACTGGCATGCAAAATATCACACTGTGGTTTAGTAAACTGCTACAAATATGCTCATCTGATATATCAGTAAAAAAAAATACTCAAGTGGAAGGATGGGTTACATGGTGGGAACCATTCCCTTGCATTATGGACGTGCATATGAATTTACCATTCGAGTTTGGAGTTCCATCATCCAGCTGCCGTTTCTGCGCACTCCTAAACTCCTTTAGGGAGAGGTAAAGCACCTTTCGCATAACCCGCTCCTCCGACCATGGGATCCCGTCACTGTCATCCTGCGGAAACATCCAGAGAAAGAGAATGGGTCAGTACAAACAATTGTCACAGACAGAAGCAGCAGACAGTTTTTTAATTATCATAATTTTTTTTTTTGGAACAATCAAAGCTGGCAGACACACAATGACCAACCTATTGATATAAGCTGCAGGTTTGCAAGTATATACTGAGTTTTTGCCTTTGTATCCGTCATCAGAAAACAACAGTTGTGTCGAGACGTCCAAGACAAAGGCTAACAAGCTAATGTCAGCGCAGTCTGTCCATTTTCACAATCTTCAGCCAATTAGGAGAGGTTGTGTTGCTCTTTACGCTTTAAAACAGCCTGGAAAAACATTCGTTTACATCAGTAGCTGCAGCCAATTAGCATTTTAGAAGTCTGAGGAATGTGAATTGATTTTTATACCATATCAAAAAAAATCTGATATACAGGAAATGCAACAATGTTATATTCAGTGTGGAAATGCATTAAGAAAAAACTCTGACAGAGAAACAGACAACAAAGTTTTTTGTAGAATGGGGAATCTCCTTACATATTGTTCCAGTTGCCATTTGTCACTACATCGTGACATTAGCATGACACTACATTAGCATAACATAGCATTAGCTTGCAGCAGCAGCAACACAGGGCAACAACATTAGCATAACAATGCGCGAAGGACTGCATCTCACCACAGTGCCATGATAGTGGAGAGTTCTGGTGATGAATAGGTAGGAAGCAAATGAAAAAAGCATCATGGGACCATGAGTTCATGTGGCGCTAATCTCTCCCAGGGAGACCAAGACAGAAGATGTTTTTGTCAAAGAGGTCACCAAGTCACATACAAACACACACACACCTCCTTTTCCAACACATAGCCATGTTTTTCCAGTCAGTTTCAATTAGACCAACAAACACACGACAGCAGAATGTATAGCTCATCAAAGCAGCAGTTTATTCCAAAGACTACATTGCTCATATTGAGGATTTTACCAGCGTAATAGAAAAATATTCCACTGCAAAGAGCATTGTTAAAAGGCTCTTTAGTAAGTGTCCAACAGCAATAACCATACTCTTCCCCTCCCTCGCTCCCCTACTCTCATTGCTGCGGCAGCTGTGTTTGATGTTGAACAAGGCTAATGACTAAAGGAAATGAGATTAGGACATGAGCAACAACAAAGAGGTATTAATAAATAATGGAAACTGGAAATAGCTTTTTCTCTAGACGAGCCACAGGGCGAGCGGATTTCAGCTATAAGGTTTGAGAAAAGTAAAAACTTTCTTTGTGCCAAAAGCTAATGTATGCTAATTATTTAAATGTTAAAAAAAAAAACCCACACATTTCTGATCCTGTTGGCTCATCCCAGCCGGCACACTTCCTTCTGTCTGAGTCAAACATGAGAAGCAGAGGTGAGAGACGAAGTGTGTGGGAGCGCACTTCGGATCATCCAGTTGACTCATTTAGAGTTGGCTGCATTAAAAATCTCACTTGTAAATAATCACTCCGAGATGTTTGATTGCTGCTGTAATAACGAGATAACAGCACCGCATTCCATTAAGAACAAGTGGGCTCTGGAAAAAAAAAAAAAAAAACTGAGGAATAACAGGAATTTAGTGTCAGCCTGCCTGATTGTGAAAGGGAGAGAGTTCATAAAATTACTGCTGCTCACAAATGACTTTCTTTCAGTGCTGCAACCCTGAGTCTGTTATAGTCTATTCACGCTCATTCAAACACACCAGAGATGTTATGATGGATAAATTCTTGCCTTCCGATGAGTGCAGCAGACAACCGACTGCTAATCGGAGCAGCGTCACAACAGGTTTTAAGGAGTTCAGAACAGTAGGACAACATTTCTGAATAGTGCATACAATCTTTTTAAGATAAGATCAGTTACATTTCTCAGTTGACCATGGTTTAAGTATAAACTCTGATCTACTTCATTCAACAGCTCCCCACCTTGACACTCACTGAGTGTCTAATTCAACAGAGAGCCGAAAATTGTCTCTTAAATTGTCTCTTGAAAGCCACAGATAGGTCATGAGAGACAAGGTTGCAAATGAAGAACTGACTTGGCGAATACGGTTCATCGTCCTCATGCAATTAAAAGCTTCCCGTTATTAGAACAAAACTAACGTGGCCTCATTCACTCACTTGATTCATTTCACAACTCGTAAATTTTTTTGACAATATTGACAAGACTGGAGATTTTGCTTGTTTATTATTCTTTTGTTGGGAGTTTTTTTTTTTTGTGCGACTTCAGCAGATAAAAAAATAAGCTTTTGCAGAGTATTGTTTTGATTTCCCAGGTCTGCTCAGGGGCCTCAGGGACAAGGCCACAGCAGAGTGTGTGTGTGTGTGTGTGTGTGTGTGTGTGTGTGTGTGTGGGGGGGGGGGTATTAAA